>BCNH02000004.1:20869677-20999759 GCA_001662345.2 Metrosideros polymorpha var. glaberrima | reverse complement strand
TCCTTTTTTTTTTTTTTTTCTACCTACTATGACCAACAAGAGTCACCGAAGCTCATTGGCCGCAAGTAAGGGCTTCGCAGCCTTTGCCCAGGCTTGGGCAAGGCCATGGCGGCCACAGGCAAGGCTACCCTAGCCTAGATCTTGGCAAGGTCGCCCCGCCTTGCCGGCAACGAGCGAAGGCGGCACCACCTTCGCCTGCGGCCGCCATGGCCTTGCCTAGGGCGAGGGCTTCGTGGCCCTCATCGGCTATAATAGGTAGAAAAAAAATAAAGAGAAAGAAAAGAAAAAAAAGGAATAAATATTAATATTAATATTTAAAATATTAAAGTTTTATTAAAAATTATCAATGTCAGCACCGACAATACTACGTCAATGCTAGCTGGCCAAATGAACTAAATCAGCACAAAATGTAAAAGGATTAGGACTTAATTGGTAAAAAGAAAGGTTTATAACTGAATTAACACAATTATAATAGATTTAAGACCTTTTTTTTTTATATATAATTTTCTCCTCTCTTGAGCCTAAGAGAAATTGAAGGCTCAAGAGAAATTGAAGAAAGCCAACCATAATTACCCTAATTTTTACCTAGATTTCATATCATGGAAATTCGTCTCCAAAAAACGTCTTCTTGGATAAGAAATTTGGGGAAAAACTAAAATAATAACATGAAAATGCCATAGACCACTTAGGGTGGTTTTGGATGGAGGGTTAAAGGGGCAAATTTAAGATTCAAATAAAAAGATTTGAGATTCAAATAAAAGTTGGTAATCTTTTAAGAGAAAAAAATTAGGGTAAAATTGCAACTAAACCTAAAGTTGAGGTTTTTTTATGAGATAAAAAAAATTACTGTAAAATTGAGACTGAACCTAAAATTGAGTATTTTTTACAAGATAAAAAAAAAAAGGCTCGGGGTAAAATTAGGATTAAACCTAAAGTTGGGGTTTTTTATGTGACCAAAAAAGTTTAAAATAAAATTGAAACTAGACCTGAAGTTTGTGTTTTTTTAGGATATTAGGCCATATATATTGACTATAATTTCTTATTTTTAAGTTCTTCTTAAATTAACGAATCACTTTGGACTTTTCGATATTTTCCGAACCAAGTTAAGAACGACCTTGCTTGAGAAGGAACGAGGGAATTATCTACCTCCCCATGAATAAAAAAAAAGATGGGGCGATACTTATAAATCTAATTCCCTACAGCCGACTCGCCAAATCTGTAGAACTATAAAAGGGATAATTACTAAGGGATAATTACTAAGAGTCCGAAAACTTGTTACAACAATGCAATTGAGTCTTCGAACTTTCATTTCGTGCATTTATGACCTAAAACTTATTAGAGACTTCATTTTAGTCCTTCCGTCAGCTCCATTACGTTTTAATGGAAAGAATATCTACAAATCATATATATATTTTTTATTATACATCTACGAAAATTGAAAAAATAACAAAAACAGTCCCGTGGAATTTCCCTCCCACTTATAATTGCACAAGTTTTTAAATGGACTCAAGAGCATCGAAATTGCAAGTTTTATGACTCAAACGCATAAGATGAAAGTTCTAAGACTATCACGACAAGTTTTAGGACTTGCCCCGTGATGGTCTACTTTAATGTCTGATTGCTCAATAATGTTTCGACAACCGACACCTATCTCTTCCATATGCATGGCCAGAAAATATTCATCGCGGCCTTAGTAAAGATGTACAGCACACAAATATAACAAGAAAGTCATCTATTTATTCAGAACCTGCATCAACAGATAAGTCGAATTCGAGGGCCCTCGAGTTTATAGCAAGTCATCAGGTTTATGCAGAGCAAATAGACCTACAGGACTAGCCGAATTACACATTCAATGTAAATCCGCTCTACTCAACCAAAGAAAACAGCATCAACTTTGCAACATTCAACCGCAGTTTTCAGTGGTTCAGACAGGCCAGGAAATATCCAGTGTCCTCATTTGCACGACGGACCAAACTAGACACATATATATATCACTTGCCAATCGAGATAAATCGCAGGCCTCACCTTTGAATTATACAGCGAAAGATAACGACAGACCATTTCACAGTAAGAGGTTGCAGCAAGTCCCCCCTAGCCCATGGCATACTTCTGGGTCCAGCTCCTCGCAGTCGCCTCGTACTTGGCCCGGTCGGTCTTGTACATATGAGCGATTTCTGGCACCAGGGGATCGTCTGGGTTCGGGTCCGTCAAGAGCGAACAGATTGAAAGCAAGACCTGAAAGATAAGACAAGAACCTTTCCCACCGACTTAAGAGACGGACCTTCTATTAACTTTGCGACCATGCAATGCGTTAATGACAGCAAACCGAGAACCCAAAGCTATTTCAAGGATCCTTGGCCTAGAAGAGATCAAACACGACAGCGGGATGCGAAAGTTCCAAAAAACTAACCCGTCTTCGACTCATAATCTTATTTCACCTTTAAGATGTCAACTGCTAAATTATTCAATCTAGAAAAAAAAGGATGAAATGCATCACCCGGATTTGAGGGGCAAAACCGCCATAGCATAACATTATTATTCAACTAACACAAATGCCCTACAAAGACTATCAGCATAGTTAACTACACCAAAAACTGTGGATTCCATATAAAGTTATATCAAAACAAAATTGTCCTTTAGAATAAAACCAAGAAAAGTTCAAAATAAAGGTTCGCAAAATTTACTGCCCTCAAGGTCAGGTGATAGTTTCCCTCTCAGGAGTCAAGGCGAACCAGTCGATGCTCGAACAGCAGAGCTCTATGGCATATTTGCAAGTATACTAAGACCAAACAATGCATTAACAATAGTACATAATGCATGGTGGATCTGCAATGATCAATGACACTAACTATAAGCATACGGTATGGGCACTCAGTCGTTTTCTAAGATTAGTTTTCTGAAAACCATGAGAAGACTAATGTGTGGAAAAAGCTAAACCATTGGTTTTCTGATGTGCTTTGCCTAAGCAACCTTGCCTCAACTGTAACTCTTCAACAGTATTGACACATCAAGAGCAATAAGCGCACAAATCAAGTGGGTTTGAAAGTCATTAGCTCTTCAGTAGCAAATGAATAATCAAGAGAGCAGGACCTTGGAAATGGTCAAGGCCGGACTCCATTGCTCCTTTAGAATGTCGAGACAAATGCTGCCGTTGCTGTTGATATTTGGGTGGAAGACTTTTGTCCTAAACGCTACCTGCAAAACAGGGGTGCACATATTATCATTAGCATAGATCAGTAGCCAAAAACTATAATCCTGAGGGTTAACTTTCTGGCTGTCTTAACATTAAATTTCTTGCTGAATCATTACTGAAGCTCGCTCTGTGCATAGGAAGTAAGCTAACCATACAGGCATTCTATCTAATCCAGTCAGTAATGGACAGGAAATCATGTATGAATCGCTTGTGGATTACGACAATGATTGCAACTTAGAAGTCTAATGCCCATGGATATAAAGCAATATCCCATTACTCAGTTGGCCTACCTGTCCATCATTAGTTATTCCAACATGAGAAGTTTTCTATGCATGAACCCTCAAGAAAGGTTAGCAAATGTGTTTCAAGGCAAAAGCCGAAACCAATCCACGACCTAAGTTGAGGCATCTTTTACCACAACCTAACTTTGAAAAACAGAAGAAGAAGAAGAATACACCCGAGGGCATTACAATCCCTCACCTATCATATGGCTGGGAAAAAAAAAGTTTATGATGTCACTCATCTCTTGAGAGGATGACGAGAAGTATAGATCCCATACCTTAGGTGGTTTAAATGGGTAATCTGGAGGGAAATGGATAGTTACTAGAAATACTCCGCCTGCATAAGGACTATCTGAGGGACCCATTATTGTTGCTTGCCAGTGGAACATGTCCTCTCCAACAGGTCCTGCCAATAATTTTAAAACAGCAAGACACGTAATTCACATTTCAGCATCATAACTACTCTGTCTCACACGAGGAACACTTTTTTCAGCACGACATTTGTCTTGAGTCACCAATAGACAATCGACAGAGAACCCAAAATGTGATCACAATTTTACAACACTCAACTGAGTTTAATTTGCTTCTGATTTTCCCACCTGATGTGTTCTCAGGTATCCACAGTCTAGGTTAGGTTAACGAGATCTTTTATATTCAGGACATCCTCTACTAATAACATGGACTGCCCTGGTCTCTTGGCAATAAAAGCAATTAGATGATCAAGGCACAGAGAACAAAAAAGAACCAGAATACCCCCATCTACATACTTGGTCCAAGACTTGTACACAATGCAAAGAACAAAATTATGCTCCAAACTGCCTTCAGTTTCACTTGTCACCAAGCAACTATCATTCCCAGACGGGCCAATCCAATGCGCTTCAAAGTATATGGGCAAGAAAAAAAACTGCTTTAAGATACAAAAGAGGCTAGAAGGAATTGTGCAGCCCCAAAACCAGGTCAAACCCATCAGAAACTTGAATATTCACAATCCAAATCTCAGTAAACCACACCTCATCCACTACATCAACCTTCAATATGGAGTGACAAAGAAAATTAGCGGAGAAAGTTTTGACCTTCAACCTCCGCCAGATAAAAAAAACCTGAAAAAGCTCATGATGAAGTTTCTTCTCCTAATACAGGACCATCTTCAAGAGATACTTCAATGGTCTTCTTTCACAGTGTTAGATATCCCACCCATCATCCATGTAGATGGAGTTGCACAAAGCACCAGACCAAGCAAGTTAGTAATAATCTTCGCAACCACTATAATGTCAAAGACATACCAAGACTTGCATGCCTGTCCACTAGTGTATTCTATTTGCTCTTCCCAGAAACCGATCCACTGCCTATGGAAAGATTCTAGCAACAACTCTTCAAACACCATTCATGTCTATGATCCTAGCAATCAGCCTCCATATCAACCAAAAGACTGGTGAGAAAAGCAAGCATAAGAAGAAAACTCTGTAACAAAAACTACAGAACCCGAAGCTCGAGAGCGGATTAATCTCAGAGCAGCAAAAGATCTAAAAAAAAAACGATACCCACGAAAAAATTACTAAAGAAAAAGCAAAAAATTGGTGAGAAAAGAAGAAGAAGAAGAAGAATTAGGCACCAGCACTGCAGGAGGTAGGAGGGTCTTTCTGGAGATCTTTGAGCTCCTTGAGGATTCGCTTGGAAGCCATCGACGCAGCTCCGATCCAAAAGAGAGAGGATTCCAGAGAGAAGAAGGAAGCTAGACGAAATCAACAAAGAAGAAGTAAACAACGGCGACAAGTTCACGCAGTCTTGATTGATTAAAAAAAAAAGGAACCCAACAAAAAGAAAAGAAAAGGAAAAAGGAAAAGGAATCTGATTCTCTAACACGGAGAGAATTCGGGACCCCCGCTGTGGTGGGCTTGCGTCTTGGTTCTTGTAATGATTTTCATTTTTTTTTATTTTATTATATCGTCTTTTCAGACAGTAAAGTAAAAGGAAGGACCTTTGCGATCACCTTCAAATCTCATTTGCTCGCCTTTTTGTAAAATGTAAATGGGGCGGCCGTGGAGCTTCGGCCAATTGACTCGTGGCCGGTGTTCGTGGGGGGCCCAGTTGCCATTCCTGTCCTTTTCCTTTTCATTTTCCACTGCATAGAACTGAAAGTTTCGATTTAGTCCAAAATGTTGAACCTTGGGAAAAAATAATTTTGTCACACAAAAAATCTTAAATTTATATTTTTATGATATATTTACTTTCTTTCAAAGTTTTCTCAATGAGAATTATTAAAAATCTATACACATGAACACTAGAAAGTAAACAGTATTGACATGATACCCACATGACTTAATTGAAATAAAGACAACATTATTTTGATTTAAAAATCATCTTACGGAATCTTGACGGAAGGTAAATGTACTCTACTCTCGATACTTGATAGATGATGTTTCATCTTTTTCTTTTTCTATTGGTAATTGGATGCATGTTTTTGCAGGTGGGGAATTTTTGTATATTTTGATGTGCGTAGATAAATAGTACATGAGCTTATTTATTTACAGGCTTTATGGGATAACCATTTTAGGTAATAAGATAAACAAAATAACATCGATCAAGGATATGCACTATCAAAAAAGATACATGAATAATCCCGAGAGACATGTAGAATCAAAGTGTGAGTTTGATTTTGTCAATCTAGTTGGTGGGGCGATCCACCAATGAGGCCACGTAGTTTAGACCATTTTTACTACATTAGATGGATCCAACTAGGGACGTGCACAGTCTGGGTTGGTCCGGTCCCCTCTAGAATCGCAGACCAGACCGATGGTCCCAGTTCCCCTATTTTCGAAACCCGAGGTCCAATTCGGGTTGGTTCGGTACCAATTGAAATAGTAAATTTGAAGGACAAAATCAACAAATCAAATTTTTTTGAGTAAATTTGAATTTCAAATACCCGATTGTCATTCTTGGAAAGAGTTAAATTCATTACTAGACACAAATTTCAACTATGCGATTTGTTTTATGAAGGAAAATATCATATAAGTTTTCTGCACGAAAACGAAAACATACGGTTCACTACCAAAAATAGCAGATAAATTCATTTAATATCTTTTGGGATGATTTTCCAACCAACAAAGAATCCATCCATCTTAACTTTTTTTCAATCAATTTAATTTTAGCTTAAGAAATAAATAAATATATATATGTGGTCCAGCCCAGTCCAATCTTCCTCGGAACCAGGAACCGGACCGGGACCATTAGGACCGTACCAAAATAGCCGATTTGGTCCGGTCCCGATCCGGTCCGGTTTTGGCGGTCCACTGTGCTCACCCTTAAATCCAACCAGCCACGAAGCCAACTCTTTCTTTTCCTGGACACACCCTGGATGTCCAATTTCCTCTTGTTGTATTGCACAGCCGACCTGTCACTGATCGAAACGCATCCCTCAATCATTTTGGGCCTTTCCTTTCAGCACCAGGACAGTGAACTTCGTTTGCTTCCGTTCTCCCCCGTTGAAAGTTTGTATTGCCTACCGCATTCTGCTTGGCGATATCCGCCGACGATCGGTACGGTTACTGGCCTCTGTTACTTTACGTGGCAAGAACAGAGATCTGTGTCTTTATGCTTCTAACAGATCACGATATCTCTGCGCTGTCACTGGACGTATATGGCCTCAACTAATCATGCGTTACAGGATAAGGTCCCTTTCATAAGTTGTCACTGTTACTTCACCTTATGTATCTGGAAAGCAATCACTTCTTTCCATTTTGAGCAACCAAGAGTTCAACAGATTATTGAGGCTTTGTTTCTGTAGGAGCAAAAGCGGGAAATGGGTATGCGGATCTTGAAAGCTTTGGCCATTCTCAGGCATTTCTTGGTGGTAGTGTTGGTGATGATGGGAATGCTGAGCTTTTCGTGCTACTCCAAGTGCGAGTTCAGGGCTATATTCAACTTTGGCGACTCGAACACCGACACAGGTGGGTTCTACGCGGCTTTCCCGGCGCAAACTGGGCCCTTTGGGATGACCTACTTTAAGCGGCCATCGGGGCGGGCATCGGACGGAAGGCTCATCGTTGACTTCTTGGGTAATGTTGGATGAGATTCGCTCAGATGTTCTAATAGGTGTCTCGGATAGTTTTGACTTAAAATTCCTTTCAACTGCATGGTTATGCTTTATAGTTCATCAAGACAGTATGTCAGTCTCTTCTTTATTTACCTGAGAGATGCAAATGCAATGCAGTCGTTTAGTAGATGCGAAAGTAATTGAAAAGGGGATCACAATTTAACCGCCCTTCCAGAATCCACTGTCATACTGTTTCTTTTGACAGTAAATAACCCGGTAATTCCGAAACAGTTCAAAGAAGATGCATACCAAAAATAGGGGGTTGTTTAGCGTATGTAAATACCCAGCATTTGTCCATGTTCTGTCAGTAAGTCTTGTACAAGCTTTCTCACAGTGCATTAATTACTTTCCAAAATGAGAAAATGGCCAACCTAGCAATTGTTGGGTGTCTCAAGGTCATCATCGGTGACAGATTTTGCAGAAGATAAAGTTTTGTTTTGGCCAAGTTTCCTCATTTCCTTCTTATTTATTCCTTTTTCTTTTGGTTGCATCGGATTATCGAGGATTCTCTGCATTGTCCCTGGAAATTGAGCTGTCTAGATCAATTTCGCCTAACTTATACCCGTTTAATAAGTCAAATCAATCACAGTTCATGAAATGGTGAGATGGGATCCATGTCGACACCATCAACCATGTGCTCTGCGTGTTTTTGGTACTATCGTGTTATCCTTACAACCTTAATGTGGAAACGATCTCTAGAATATTTTTTCCTAGTTGAATCCCGGGAAAGTGAAATTCATGAACTAAAGTGAGGTAAAATCTTTCATTCGATGTGGCAGCACAAGCTCTAGGACTGCCATTTCTGAGTCCATATCTGCAATCAATCAGGTCTGACTACAGACATGGGGCCAACTACGCGACGCTGGCATCAACCGTGCTCCTGCCGAACACATCCTTATTTGTATCCGGGCTCAGTCCTTTTGCTCTTCCCATTCAGCTCAACCAAATGAAGGCATTCAAGGCCAGAGTCGACGAATTTCACTCCTCCGGCCAGAAGGGTATACCATAAACTGGCAAAACTAGTTACGCCACAAGTGAGCAATTAAAGATTTTTTGACATGATGAGTTGGTTTCTGTAACAATGATTTTCAGGAACAAATCTACCTTCACCAGATATATTTGGGAAGTCCATCTACACATTTTACATTGGTCAGAATGACTTCACATCCAATTTAGCATCTGCCGGTATTGGTGGAGTGCAGCAGTATCTTCCTCAAGTTGTGGCCCAGATTGCTGCAACTATCAAGGTGAGTGCTCTGTTTAGCCTGAGAACTTTCTTCTTGTTTTTCCCACTTTCAACATCTATAATTATCAACTCATGTAAGCTCAACACGACGAACAAACACCAAAATATACTGAAAAACAAAAACCAAACTGGAGCTTACAGAAAGGTTGAGCTGTTTCTATCTATCAAATCATGTATCTGGGGGCTACCGATTAATGTCTATATGATGCCCTGAAGCAAAATGATCTGCAAGTGGATCCAGATCAAGATGAAGCCTCGGAAGGGACCTTATCTAGAATTGTCGAAATTAAGCTCTATTGATCCAAAGTCTAATGAATTAGATGGCCCATACTTGCACGATTTGTACAGACAGCTTATTCAGTTGTTCAGTGTCTCGGTCCATGCACATAAATAAGAATAAACATAAGAGTACACCAGCAAAAAGTGGTACGCTTTCAGTCAATCTACCTTGTCTAGATCCAAGGTGGTAAGATTTCACTCGCCATACTTCCAACTGTCACGGAGTCGACCAATCACAGTTTAAATATCACATGGGTTCAGTTTACTTCACAACCTGCATGTAAGTGTATCGATTTTAAAAATACGCAGTCATGCTTAATAAGAAGACATGCTAAACTGAATCTTCTATGTCAATTGTTAAATTACCAAGTAAATGCTTTCAAATTAATGTAAAAATCATCTCTCTTGCAAATTTCTGGCTTTTGTAGGAGCTATATGCCTTGGGAGGGCGTACTTTTTTTGTGCTAAACCTCGCTCCAATCGGCTGTTATCCATCCTTTCTGGTGGAGCTCCCTCATGGCAGCTTCGATCTCGACATGTATGGATGCATGATTTCTTACAACAACGCAGTGATCGAGTACAATAAACTGTTGAATGACAAGCTGGCTCAAACCAGAGCTGCCCTTCGTAATGCCAGCCTCATTTATGTCGACACTCACTCAGTTTTGCTAGAGCTATTTCGGCATCCCAAGCATCATGGTAAGCTTCTTTCACTTCTCAATTAACTTTGACCTTTGGGAAGAATTGAGATATGATATCATGGTCTCATCGTCTAGTTGAACTAATTTTTGCTAGCAAGCACCAGAGAAGCAACCTCCTACTGCTAAGTGCTAGATTAATCAATTGAGGACATGAATTATGAACTATCAAATATTTATAACACCATTTTATCAATACAGCCAACATTTCCCAATTTCTTATTTAATGGACTTGGTCTTGTTGAATCATGGGTAGATATATATTTTCCCCTTAAAATCTGCAGGTTCTAAATAATTTGAGTTAATATTTTTCGATATGGTTTGGATCGATTCAGGACTCAAATATGGTACCAGGGCATGCTGTGGATATGGGGGCGGCAAGTACAACTTCGATCCTCGAGTCTTCTGCGGCAGTAGCAAGGAGATAAATGGCAGCTTGCTAACTGCTTCGGCTTGCAATGACCCCTCCAACTACGTAAGCTGGGACGGAATACACGCCACTGAAGCTGCTAACAAGCTAATTACCTGGGCCATCCTAAATGGATCTTACTTCGATCCGCCGTTCTCGCTCAACGAGCATTGCGATCTCCAACCCATAGGTTGATTCTAGGTAATCTACTGTCTTGGACGCTGCTACTCTTACAGCGATGACCCCTTAACTGTAATAAAACTTCATTTGTACTTTGAAGTTTTGGATAACAAGGTACGCCCTTTCTTTGAACTCAGAGAAATTGCGCAAGGAAGACATGAATCGATAGTTAGATGGCTTTAACGAAACTTGTGCGGGGTATTTATGCGATATCCACGCAGAAAACCATTCTACTACCTAGACCGAACACTATATTCATAGCAAAACGGACTGGTTGCTGATCACACTCGCAATTACCGAATGCAGGATCAAATTTCTTCTTCAATTACTGCTGCTAACTGAAACTTAATACGCGCACCTAAGAATTCGGGTTTAAGATAGCTCAACAATCACCAAAATATTTGTGAAGTTTCAGAAAGTGCTGTTGTGAGGCCGGAGGACGCTGTCTATATAAAACAGGAAAGAAGGGTGAACACAATGCATATGTCCCCCCTAAAACCCTACTAGTTTACAAACTGTTCCTCCATAGTCGCCTCACCTTATGGTTCAGACGAGAGCAGGATCATGCCATGGAAACTTACCAGCAGAAGTGCCAAAAATTTGCCGGCATCCACTACCTTACTTTGAGTCATACGTTTTCCTACCACATGCGTCTGACGGGGAAACAAACACAAAATCACACCACGCACACAAAATATTTTTAATCCTGTTAACCAGTCTCCTTCACAAGAATAATCACTAGTCAAATGAATCCACAAACCTAGAGGTGTACACAACGTACCAAAATCGTTTTTTTTAAAAGCATAACCAATTTGTCAATTTCCCTCCCTTTCTTCCCCTGATGGCAACATCCCAGGAGTCTTCCTAGGAAATTTCCTGAGGTATCGTTCCCATTGAGAAGTTCTGTACAGGGGGTCTTTTCTTTTACTTGCACATCTTGAGAAGAGCAGAGAAAAGACTAATTATGTATGGAAACAATCCAATTGAAGAATCAATCTGCAGGGTTATGGAACATGTTCGTTAGCCTCGAGAATCGGCTGGGTTCTGATCATCGACGCTGAAGGCAATTTACTTGTCCCTATCCAGATCGTATCAAAAGAGACGCCCTTCTCAGACTCTTTCTCCATTTCCTTGATCCTCTGCCTCACCACTACCTTGTACGTCCCCGACACAATCAAACTCGCAGAAACTAACACGATGAACCCGCCTACGAACCCTACAACCCACCATTTCCAAATCCTCGCTTCTTTCTTCTTCTGTTGCGGGGCTGGAGCTGGAATTACGAGGGCAAAATGACCTTGACGTCGTGCTACACATCCATTCAATGAGGTCATGTTGCTAAAACTGACCGACCCATTAGGCCCGAACTCGACACATTGTGCGGACTGATTTGATGTCCGCAGCTCTGGCTCAGCTGGAGAGAAACTCACCAAAATGGGGTTGCCATTAATGCTCAAATTGAGCTTCTGGTCGCCAATTCCACTTGAATTGGAAGCATCATACATCATGAACCCCACAACAGGACTGACCAGCCTATACCCAGGGACTTCATAGTAATTAGAAGACCAGTTCTTGAGGTTCTCACTAAGTATGGCAAGCCTCTTCGCATAAGGCATGGGAATGATCCTTGGTGGGATGCTGAAAGACGTCAGGTTTGACCCTCTGACCCAAAAGCTCGAGCTCCTGAGCCTGACGATGGAGACTTCAATCCCAGAGAAGTTGGCAGGGAGGGAGACGTTGTAAACAACGCCTGTTCTCGGTTGCTTCAGGGTACTGTTGGCATATTCGTGAATGACTGCATCTAAGAGCTCAGGGTCATAGCCTCGTGAAGCTTGCACGATTGCGGATGAGAATGACCACAAAAAGAAAGCCACCCAGATGACAAAACCAAAGCCTCTTCGCATCTTTCATTTCAAAGAGACAAGAACAAAAGCGAAAAGGAAAGGTTCTTGATCATGAAAATGACTACTCGTTTGCAACAGTACAATTAACATTCAAGAGATCCAACTGTCGAGGGAAATGGTTTACCTGAAGCTTTCTTTCTGTTCTCATAAAAGAAAAATGCCATCAACCCTTTGAAGAAGTCAGATTCAATCCCTTCTTCAAGCACGGATCTTCCTTCCTCCACCCAAAAGGTCTTGATCTCAACCCAACAAAGAGCTACATAAAAACCAGAATCGCCATACCCTCAGACGCAGGCTCGCAACATGGAAAAAGGATTGCGAAAAAGCTTCGAAACTCTTCGAACTCGTCCCACATTCGTCGCCACGTCCTTGGAATGGCCTAAAGAACAGGAGGTTTGAGCTGGATCGTTACGGAGAGAATGACATTATTATGGGGGGTGCAGCGAGGACGGATCTGACGATTCATCATGCAAATTACCTGAGCCACGCAGGACTGGGACCGCGAGGAAAAACTCGAAAAGGCAGAGAGTCAATGGAAGTTTCGCCCTTCGAATGTCCTTTTCTGTTTCATTTCTCGTTGGAGACTTTGAGATTGTGAGTATTTTTCACGTTGGAATCATAGTTTTTTCGCGAGTGTGTGTTGGGTTAGAGAACAAGAATGGGTTGGTTGTGACAGACTGTTCCAACGAGGCGCGGATAGCCCCCACGAGACAGGACGAAAACCAGTCTGCCCCCCTCCTAAAAACAGCCTGTGCCTTAATTTAGCCTCTTAGGTTATTGTCTTTAGGAGGAATATTATCTTTGCCCAACACGGCATCAGCGGTTAGTGTATATCTGCGAACGCACAAGTATATCATTCGGTTAGTAAGAAGATTTACATAAAATTAGAGTTCGTTAGATAGTTAATATGCGGGACGGGTTTAGCATATCAGATCGAGACGCTTTTCGTGATCCGACAACACTCTTGATGAGTGATTCGAGCATCGTAATCTTTTTGCACATGGACTATCATGTACATCCATATTGAGGAAAAGTTGTAGTGTGCATTTGATTGAAGGTAATCGAGTAGGGTATATCATCTCTTTCTTCAATGTGTATAAACTCGACTTTAAAGCTATTCATAACACCTAAAAGTAGATCAATAGCTCTCAAAAAAAAAAAAAATAGAATGACGCATTAATTGGGGATGCACCCTATCACTGAGCTAATAGCCTATCGTGCGGCCCTTCCGTCGAGGCCCATTATGTCGAAAGCCAAAGAAATCTCATCCCCTTTTCCTCTTCCTCCGTGTTACACGACGGGAGGGGCACAGAGACGTTAAAAAGGGGAATCCTATCAATTTGTTCTGACCTAAGATAATGATCTCATGAGCTTGGTCTTATCTTACCGTCTAGTAACAAAAGAGGACTTTCATCTCCAAGTTGAACACGGGCATAGATTAGGAAAAATGCCAATCCAAAAGAGGTTAAAGGTGAGGTAAAAGGAGTAGATTAGGGGTTAGGCTCATTACTAAAAAAAGCCTTGTCAAACGGCCAAATCAAGGCGGAGACTAAGGATGTCCGCATTGGAGTAGGTATGCCGATGTCTTGTCTTTGACAAGGGGCATTGAGAAAAACACGTGGGTGTTGCATCACATCAGTAATCTTGTTAGGGCTAATGACTACACTATAAAACACACAAACCCCCATTATTCTTTTATCTAGCATTGCCAAAATGAAACAGTTGAGCAGCTACACTCACTGAGGTCTTACTACTTTAATCAGCCCGACCCGTTGGTTTCGGTAGGTTTTCGCATATGTTTCGCGGTAGGCTCTTTAATTAATAGAACCTATTCGCAACATCATTTGACCCAATTAAACATGAGCCTCGTCAAAATTGGAATGCGCTGTGCGATTGCGACATCGATTGGGTCTCTATGTCTCTCGGGGCATCGTGGTTGATTTGCTGCGCATTATTAGCAACCTAACTAACGCATAAATTAGTTTCTCGTGAACTCACGGGCCCATGAAAACCCGTAATTCCACGGACGCGTAATTTCAAGATGATGTAGATGTGATTGTCTTTGTCAGTGGGAAAGTTGGAATTGTAATTTCAAAGCTGACGCGGGCGTACGGATTACGAGCTGGGCTTGGGCCGAATTCTTGGGCCCTTAGCCAGTTCAAGTAGCCATAGCTAGGCCCTCTCTATTGCATACCACAAAAACCCTAAATTAATACATATGTGAGTGACTAAAAGAAAAAATACATATGAGATAAATTTATCTCGAATTAATTTTTTGACCATAAAAAACCTTAAAATGATACATTTGTAATAAATTTACCCAAAATTTTAGAATTTATTGAAGAAAATGAATTAAGTCATGTCGTTAGAAACTAAGCTAATTGAAATAACATCAACTAATTTATTATTTTTAAAAAAATTAAGTTTGGGATAAATTTGTCAAATGTGTACCAATTTGGAGTTTTTCGTAGCCAAAAAATTAGTTCGTGATAAATTTATCACAGATATACCAGTTTGGGGTTTTCGCGATATTAACCATTTTATTTACTGGGTAATGACGTAAATGATCTATGAATTTTTAATTTATTCAATATAATTCTTGAACTATTGATAAATATTAAATGTAGTTCCTCAACTTTTAATTTGTTTAATGTGATCCATAAACCATTAGTAAATGTTCAATCTAGTCCATAAACATTATTAAAATATTTAATGTCATCCTCCCGTTAATTCAAGATAATGCAATGTGCTAATGTGACTTACAATCCAATAAGTTTGAATGGTGGACAAAAAAAAAATTATACATGGATTGCCCATGTGAGAAATTCATCTCAAATCAGGATAAATCTATACATGGGATATTTGAAGTCCCTAATTTGCTTTTTTTCCTTTTTAAAAATAAACGAATAAAAAGATTGACATGTTGTATCGATTTAATCCACGACATAAAATAGCTCATGATTTGCCATTTAAACAATCGGAAGGATTACATTGAATATTTACTAATAATTCAAGGATCAAATTGAACAAATTAAAAATTCAATGACTACATTAAACATTTACCAATACTTCATGAATTATATTGAACAAATTAAAAATTCAAGAGCAACATTACACATCAAATCTAAGTTTTGGAAATATTTGTGTTATTTGCCCTCGTTTATTTTAGGGTGAATGACACAAGTGGTATATAAACTTTCCTAAACTATCTTTGAACTTTAGCCTAATATGCAATGTTTTCTCTGAACTTTTATATTTGTTCAATGTGGTCCCCAAACTTTTGGTACATGCTCGATTTAGTTCTTAGACTGTATGAAAATGTTTAATGTTGTCCTTGAACTTGAATTAATTAAAGGATAACACTGAACATCTTTGGACAGTTCTTGAAGTAAATTGAATATGTACAAAAAATCTATGATCGCATTGAACAAATTAAAGTTTATGGATGACATTGCACATTTAGTTAAAGTTTAGAGATTACATTGAACAAATTTGAGGTTTAGGAATCACATTGCACCTTAGATTGAAGTTCAGAAATTATTTATGTTATTATTTTTTAGGGTTAATATCACGAAAAACCCCAAACTGGTACGCCTATGACAAATTTACTCTAAACTATTTTTTGACCACGAAAAATCCCAAACTAGTATATTTGTGACAAATTTACCCCAAACTGGTACACCTGTGACAATTTTACCCTCCGTCAATTTCTGTCAAATTTTATTGTTAAATTACTGAGTTTGATGACACGTAACAATTGACAGGATGTACTAGTTTTGGGTTTTATCATCCATTTGTCTCAGGTTTGCTAGTTTGGGATTTTTCGAGGAAAATTTCAAATAAGGGCCTGAAGTGCCATTATTTTTTCAAATAAGGGCCCGAAGTGAACTTTGTTTCAAATAAAGGCCTGAAGTGCATTCATTTTTTCAAATGAGGGTCTGAAGTGAACGTTATTTTAAATAAAGGCCTAAAGTGCCTTTTTTGTTTCAAATAAGGGTCTGATCTGAAGGGTATTTTCGTCATTTTATAATTATAATTTTATTTTTTCCTTTTTGTTTTCTCAAAAAATAAGGAAAATTTAAATAAACAAAGGATGAATATGAAGATGATGTGCAAGTGCAAGTGCAAGTGCTCGGCCGCCACCCCCACCATCGTCGGAAAGGGCCGGCGACAGGGGGGGAATGGTTGCCGAGAGTCGCCGGGCCCCGGCCAAGGGCTGGCAACCCTCGCCGACCGACGGCGAGGGCTCAGGACCTCGCCCAGATCTAGGCGAGGTCCAGCGGCGATGGCCCTCGGCGAGGCTCGCCAGGCCCCGCTCAAGCTTCGGCGAGCCTCACCGAAGGGCCGGCGCCGTTGGGCGAGGGCCAGCGACCCTCGCCCAGCTTCGGGTGGAGGGCCGCGACCCTCGCCCAGATCTGGGCGAGGTCGCCGGGCCTTCGCCTTCGGTTGGCGATGGTCGCTGGCCCTTGGCCGGGGCCCGGCGACCCTCGACGACCATTCCCCCTGTTGTCGACCCTTTTCGGCGACGGTGGGGCGGCGGCAGCAGTGGACAACGTCTGCTTCATCTTCTTCTTCATCTTTTTTTTTTTTTTTAAATTTCATCATTTTTTACAAAACAGAAAAGGAAAAAATATTTAAAAATGAAAAAAAAATATAAAAAGTGAAAGGACGAAAATGCCTTTAATATCAGGTCCTTGTTTGAGACAAATATGGCACTTCAGGCCCTTATTTGAAATAAGAAGGGCACTTCAAAACCTTATTTGAAACAATGTCCACTTCAAGCCTTTAATTGAAAAAACTAAGGGCACTTCAGGCCCTTATTTGAATTTTTCTCGATTTTTCGTGGTATTAATACAATTTAACGGAAACTAACGGAGGGTAAATTTGTCATAGGTGTACCAGTTTGGGATAAATTTATCACAAATATATCAGTTTGAGGTTTTTTATAGTCAAAAAATTAGTTTGGGATAAATTTGTTACATGCGTGTTAGTTTGGGATTTTTTGTGGTCAAAAAAATAGTTTGGGATAAATTTATCACAAACGTACCAATCTTGGGTTTTTCATTATATTAACCCTATTTTTTATTTTAGGCGAATGAAGCAAGCAAATGAGTGAGTGAAGAGAGAGTGGCAAAACAGATGGCTGTCTCTTCTTCCTCCGCTCGAGAGAGAGAGAGGCGGAAAAGCGAACGTGGATTTTGTAGATAGGCAACCGACCAATCAGAGAGCTCCGTCGATCCACGTGTCGATCAAGGAGATCCGTGTCCGAACCGAGGCGTGGTATCGAAAATTCCCAGTGGATAATACGCAGTGTTTAACGGAAGGACACACAAAAGCAAGAACAGCAAGAGAGAGAGAGAGAGAGAGAGAGAGGAGATAAACGAAGAGAGGCGCACCACACCATTGCTGAGAGGCCACCGTTTGCTTCGGCAGCTTACCGAATGGCAGCAGCATCCACTTCCATGGCGGCCACCGCCGCGCTGTTGCCGCCGCGAGCGGCCAGGACGTCCGTCGCCGCCGCTCGGGTCTCCTCCTTGCCGTACCTCCCGCCGCGCTTCTCTTCCCATCCCGCCAAGCTCTGCTCAGGTACATTTGTGTTTCGGTTGGGGGAGTTTGAACTGTCGGTTAAGGAATGTGCGTGTGTGGATGCGGAAATGCGTGGTGTGTGATGTGGGTGAATGACTCCATCTTATACTTTGCAAAATCCAAGTCGAATTCCAGACAATAACATAAAAGAAGAAGAAGAAACAGAAATTTTGAGAAATGTGTCGTGAATCCTGGAAATTCTTTAGCAACCATCGAATGAGGCACCCGGCTTTTGTAGGATGAACAATAGGCAATGACTGGGGGAATGGAGGTAATATCTTGTTGCTAGTTCTGTCAAAAGGTGAATGAGTGAACAAGGATATGTTTGCAAGAACGTCAAAGCTGGTTGTAACTGATGAAAGTGCAATGTGGCGATTCGTATCAAGAAGACCGGAATGCGTTTAGAGAGGGCGGTTGGCGAGAGACTGAGAGCAATTGGGTGTGATGCACATTTTCCTCTTTCATTTTGCAAATCCACACCACGCCTATTTGTTCACAGGTCACGAGTAAGATATGCGATACGAAAGTGCTGAATTCAAGTTAACTTTATGGCCATTATAAGAAAAGGAGTACACCTAATGGCAATGACTCAGGTAGTTTTCTGAGTGCCTATTGTGGACCTGCATATGCGGACGATATAATAAGCACACAATTTTACATGTAAGGCTGTTTATTGGGGAGGCAACTTGAGGAGGAGCAATTTGGAACAACATAATAGCTTTGCTGGGGGGTGAAGTAGGTGCCCATAATTGGTTCAATCAAAGCAACCTATTTTGTTGACAAGTAGGCCGACATCGGACTTAGTTTGTGACCCTTAAAAGAATTGCCTTGTTGTCGTTATCTGTTTTTGTTTTAGGTGGATGATGGCCATATCGTCTGATTTTCTTATGTTCTTTTGACCAGAGCCACGGAGATTATCGTTGGTCCAGATTAGAGCCTCTTCGGATGATTCCCCCGCTCCAATTGATGCTGGGGAACTGTTCACAGACCTGAAGGAGAAGGTGAGACTTCACTAAGCCATGATAGCTACTGAAGCAAGCCAGTTATTCCTTCTCTCATTTTGTGCAGAGCTTATGTCAATTAATCCTCTTGTGTCTCTCTTTCAGTGGGATGGCCTGGAAAATAAGTCCACAGTTATTCTCTATGGAGGTGGGGCTATTGTCGCTGTCTGGTTATCGTCCGTCGTGGTTGGAGCTATCAACTCTGTTCCTTTGGTATGTTGTTTTGTTAGATTAGAATACAGATGCTTTTGACTTGTAGTACTTTGCTCTGCCATAAATGTGGCACTTTGTTCATCTAATACACCCCTGGGGACATTGTTCAGTACCATGAATCTTCTAAGAAGATGTTTTTTGTGACCAGCTTCCAAAGATCATGGAGTTGGTAGGGCTTGGATACACCGGATGGTTCGTCTACAGATACCTTCTATTCAAGGTAAAGTAACTAAGCGTTCATCTTTGTGTAGTCTTATCTGTGTTCGCAGCATGACCCTGAAGTTTCCAGTGTGTTTATGTTGAGGATTATCAAACGAGGAACTCTAACATCGGTGTCTACTAACTGGCTTTCACTTCTGCATGAATCTAGTAAATGCACTATGCTCTTGATATTACATCTATCTTAGGCATTAGTCTTCCTCAATATGCGATTGGCCAGTAAACTGCGCGTTCCTAACACGTGACATGATTTGTTTCCTCAGTCGAGCAGGAAGGAACTAACCGAAGATATCGAAGGTCTGAAGAAGAAGATTGCTGGAACCGAATAGGTCCACGAGATCAGTCACATGTTTGTTCTTAGTACTCCTATGTTAGAGGCACTTGCATTTACATTTTGACATGGCTCCTCTGTGAATTTCTGTGACTTGTATTTCCCTAGCCCCACCCACCTCACCTGTTTCTTGATTTCATGAGATTCAGAGTCGATGCAAAAGTTCACATGTGCTTAATGTGATTTACTATCACTCTATAGAATGCTGCTACATGTTATGCATCAATAATAGCAGTATCTATCAACAATGCTTCGCTTACTTCAAGCCACAGACAATATTTCCCCCCCAAATGATACAAAAACAAACGAGGACTGCCAAAGACCCTGATTAAATTCTGATTAACAAGGCAAGATTTGTGCAATGCATGCATGTGGTCTCTAAGGCAATTGGACAAAAGATGTTCAGACGATCAATACAGACTAACTCGATAAGTTCTTTAGTGTGACAAACTGTAATTGGGTGTTGGACAAGTACCTCACATTCAAGCAAATGGGATTCTTTGGCATCCTTTTGAGAAGAGCATTATCCTTTCCAAAGAAGATTTAAGTTGAAGATTTGGCTCCTGCTGCTCCTTTTCCTCTTCGTTCCCCCTCAAATTGACCCAGCAAGCAAGTTAGGATTTTTACACACAGGACACTCTCACGTCCGCCATAGCCACCAAACTCAAAGCTTTTAGTGCAGCGTAATCGCTTCTTCACATTCTCAGTATTCTGTTCTCTCCAACAAATCCCAAGTGACTTTTTTATCTTGGGAAAATGCGACGACTAGCGAGACCGAAACCTCTAATGACGTCGTCATCATCTTCTTCTTCTTCCTCACTCGATTCGTTGGCCCACCAATTCCTCCAACGGTGCTCCGTCAGCGGACCGCCAAGGGAAAGTCCAAGCTTAAAGCAGGTCAATTCCTCAAGCGCTCCAGGCTCACCATCAAGAAATCTTCCGGCCGTCAGACTCTGCCTCCAAGGGCGGCGGCGGCAGCAAGCGCGGGCCCTCCGAGGCTGAGGCCTGTGTCGAGGCGTGCCTCAATGCGCCGACCACGCTCCGCTAGTTGACCGAGAAGCAGCGCGCCACGAGGCCGAGCGCGAGAAAATGGGGCTGATCAGCATGGACCGGCAGCGAGAGATCGACATGTTGAAGGAAGGGAAGTCGAGATTGGGCGTTTCCAATGAGCCGGAGATAATGGGGACCCTGCGTTTGGGATTTGATCACGTTGGGACTGGTCGACGTGGATAAGATTCCGAAGTATGAGCTCACGGTCGAGGATGAAGGCAGCTTTTTTTATGAGGATACATAGGGCGAGGCAGGCTGCGGAGAGTAATTTGTTGAGGATGAAGGAGGAGGCAATCAAGGCATTACCAGAGAAGCTGAGAGAGGCGGCACTGGTGCTGGATTTGAGGCCTTTCCCTGCAAACGGCTTCATGGCGACACTCACGCAACCAATTGAAGGGTACATTGAGAAGGTCAAGGAGGCTGCGAGGAAGAGCTCGGCCAAGGTGAAGCTTAGATGATGATGGATGAAAGTCGTGATTAAAGGTTAGAGCTTTTGTTGTTTTAGGTGAATTGGTCTGTGTATCAAGTTATGAACTGTGTTTAGCTCAAGTTTCAGTGTTTGTGTTCCATGTGCTGTTTTTGAGGTCAGAAAAGAAGATATTTGTCATAGATTGTAGTTGATGCCTTGTTGAGCATTCATGCAATGCCTGAAGATTGAGCCATAGATGTGGTTCAGGGATGTTGAAATCTTCTTGGTTGATTAGACTCTTTACTTTAGGTGTAGAGATTGGCAGAATGCAGATTGTTCTGTACAGTTTAGAGTTTGAGCAGTGGTCATTAGCTTCTCTGGGTATGCGATTGTTTTGTTCGTCCAATCTTGATACAACGTGCTTTGACTTCCAATTATATGCTCAAGAGCAACAGGAAGAATGGAAATCTTCAACCTTTTTTCTACTTATTTAAGCAAGGGAAGGTTTTAGTCTTCTGTGATCCCATTACCTAGCAAAAACGTCTTCTTTGTCGCTAGTTGTAGTTTATGGCCATTGTTTTCCTTCTTTGAATGATAAATAAGGTTCATAAAGAAGGTACCTGGGTGGTACTGCCCCTACACAAAACGGCTTCAGGTAGAAGCCACCTAATGCACAAAAGACTTTGTAATATTCCCAAGAAACTACGAGAGTGGTGCAGCTCAAGCACTATAAGAGCGCTGGATCAGCAAAATATATAAATTTCCTAGTCCATCTTTGAGTACCTGATGCTGATAGGGTGTTCAAAGTCTCACGGCACTTAGTTCTTTGAAATGAGTGAAGTTTTTAATACAAATATTCAGTTAATTTTCCTGCATGCTTTTCAATTATAGTGCAATTTCATATATATATACTGACCTTGGTTATTCCATAAAAGCTTTTATGGGGCCATACAAAAGGTACATATGGTTGTGTCTTATATTATTCCAAGTTTAATCTGTGTTGATTCTCCCTGTATGTTCTGGTCCTAATCTGGACATCCAGATCACCCTATAAATTCTGTGGATGTTGTTATTGTTACTTTCTATAGCCATTTGGCTCGTTAATTCATCCATCGCTAACCAATGGAGTAGTGGAATAGGTGTTGGCTATTTGTTTTGTGAGCGTTGCCTGTTGCTTCGAACTTCTTACTGCTGTTCCAGGACTGTTTGGTACCAAGCATTCAGTTAAAACTAAGATAAGAAGACTTGGTTGTGTTTCAACAGATGACTGGTTTGCTGGTCTTTTGTGATGGCTTGGGAATTGCAGGGTACTCTCTTAGCTTCAGACTTGCCATATGTGCTCTCCTCAAAAAACTGAATGCCCAGTGAGCACTTGCGTTTGACATCGTTTGCGTTGCTTATATGGAATGTCTCTTTGGGCAATTAGAATAATCTAAAGTTGCTGTAATTGTTGGCGTTATTCGTGTTCCTCTGCTGTTGAATTAAGATTCCTAGTTCTCATATGTCCGCTAATGTTGCTTTTTCTTTCATCAATTTTGTGCAGGTAAGACACGCAAAGCAAAGGGACTTTTGGAACCGATGTTAGAGCAACTGAAGCTAGAAAGCGTTTCTTGATTTGAGGTAGCATCTTTCGAAGTGGGGACTGGCGAATTGGAGTGCTAGTACCCTTAAGTCTCTCACTAGGTCTTGCACTTTCTCTTGTTGGGATTGTGAATGACAGAAAAATTCTAATAAATTTGCCAACTTCGGCTGCTAGGACTTTACAAATGGTTGGTAGATCTTCCATCTGCTGCTTAAAAGTAGTTGTACCATCCAATCTATGTGTATTTTTCACATGGGAATCTCTCAAGTTTATCATTACCTTCCTTTTTCCCTTAATCATTTACTTAAGTTTTGGAGAATGGTCAGATTTCAGTTACCAACTCAAACCTAGTTAATCTTTCCTCTGTTGACTGTTCTTGGAGGATTCAGTTGAAAGGAAATGCGAGCAGGAGCCAAAAATTTCCTGCACTCAGCCCTTATAGCGTTTGAAGTAACAGGAAATTGAGATAATGGAAAGCACATAATAATCTTAGCCCTTACCGTTTAACTGTAGTTTACCTCTCTGGTCTATCCTGTGATCACGCTTTATTTTCTCCATATACGAAGTTTATTGTCAGGGCTATGCAATCTTTGGATGGCAGAAGCATACATGCTGGAGATCATATGCAAAAGGCTTAAAACACTCAACTTCATAAGATTTGGTGGTCATCCGTTCACATCTTATCTTACAACTGCCGTTTCTTGCGTTAGATTTCAAGTAACACAAGGGACCAAATTCAATATATACCCCGTTAAGGTGTGTTTCTTAAAAACAAAGTGATATATATGCCTCCAAGAAGATGTATTTCCACTCCGCATTAAGAACATACAGATTTGTGAAGCTGATAAAGACAAATCCTCAGTGACGTAGCTACTTATGCCAGTCGACATCGCGCTACATTCTTGGGAAAAAGGACTTCTCCACAATAAGCATTTTCTCCTCGTTCATATAACGTAAAATTTATGCAAGATTATCGCAATTGCCTCAACTTCTTGGAGAGGGAGAGAGGCTATTGTAGCAAAAGAAAATGGTCAGGGCTAGTTAGAAACCAACCACGTTAACATGACACCTGAATTAGAGGAGAGTAGTCAGTTCCTGATAGTAAGCTCGGCTCTCAGATGAAGGATACCGTTGATGAAGTAGTGGCTGTCCTCGGCCATGAAGTTAGTCCACGGTATAGCAAAAAGATTACGGTAACCAACAGCTTTTCCACCAGTAAATGTGTAGTTGCCCTTGTATTTACTAATGTACTCCTCTGAGGGTTTCGATCTGGCCGCAAATTCATAATCCACAGCAAAAGTCACAGATCCCTTCTCTTGCATGCCAAGAAACAGCCCAAAGCAATGGAATGAGCTTTGCTGGTCCATGTTGCAATGAGCCGAAAGAAAGAATCCTTGTCCACCCAAGTGGAATGCTTGAGAGTAAACTCGTCCAGATGGAAAAAGGTTTGCACATTCTTCCTTCTTCAAATCCAGGTAAACCACACACTGCTGCCTAGGAAGTTCAAACTCAACAACCTTAACGGGTCGATATTTATAGGCCCTCTCCACGAAACGGCGGTTTGACGTTGTGCATTCTTCAGCAGCTAGGGTTCGTTGCCGGTGTGGGGCCTCTGCTTTGAAGAAGAGGGCCTCGAGCACGAGCTTTGATGCAACTTCATGGTCAAAGTCAGTACACGATAAAACCTTCTTAAGCTTTCTACAGGACATATAAGGAAAGCGTATGTAGCGTGCGAGGCGTGATCCTAGAACATCACGTCGCTCCTCCAATACTGGATATTGGGCTCTAGCCCATCTCAAGATAAAGTCATACACTGCGTCTTCCGATGCAACCTGGAGATCGTCACAAGACAGAATGGCCTCAATCCCAGCAAGAGGCAGGCCCATCACTTCTTCTTGATACCTATTTCAAAATGGAAAAGACTTATGGTTGAAGCCAAGTTTTCTCGTCCAAAACTGTCTAGAGTTCACTATCCTAAATTGATCTAATTTGGGAGTCAGATAAGAGTAGAAAGACAGGAGGTAGAAGAAAAGGCATTCATCAGATGAACAAAGGAATAGTAACCTGTTTATGTCCTTGTAACGTGCGGCAAGATACTGCTTCGCTGCATCAGTCAAGGGCTGGACAGCTTCACCCATTAGAACGCTGGATGGGAGCTCTAAATAAAGTAATGCAGACTCAGGCGTCATGGGCAAATTTCGAAGCAATCGACTGCAATACCTCATGCAGGACGCCACTTCAAATTTGTCAGCAGCCATCAGCACATCAAGTAAAGCAGGCGCTGTATTTGCAGACAGGGTGTTGCTGTACATGAAATTTAGAAGTTCCATGAGGGCCGCTTCCTCTGTGTCAAGCAATAAGTAGGAAAATCAAGTTAAACAGCCAACATGGACAAGCACAATTTACAGGTCTATTGTACAATGGCATCCTATGTAAAATAATAATCATAGCGCATGTATGCCCAAAACTTAGAATTTCTGTAGCAAAAATTTATTTTGGAAGATATTCATAACTGTTTGTATTACATGGGATGCAGCAATCTCATCGCAGAACCAAAAACAAAATGAGGAAAAACGGAATGTTGGTGAAGCATTAGCATATGAAAGAGAAAAAATAACAGGGAGGACTTTATACCAGATGCACTGATGCGCAGAGTTACATGCCGTTGCTCTGACTCCCTCATACCATTTGAGAAGAGCTACACATAAGATATCAATGAAAAGCGTGAATAATAAGTGCATAAATATAATTAACATTGGAAGTTATCATATAATGAAAAAAGTCACCTTGTAAAAGAATGGACTTTTTGCAGCTAAAATAGGGCTGCTGATGTGCAGTGTCTTAATTTTCAGAACTGTGGAAGAGTCCATGCTCCAGCCTGAGTCATTGCTACTTGCTGCTTCATCACCTAACAGATTACCAAGACGGGTTTAGTGTCATATGACAAAAGATGGACTGCAAATTATCCTTGAATACATCCCATGTATTAACAAACTTCTAAAATTTAGTACTAGGGAATTACAACTTATGATTGCAACGTAGGCAGGAGAAAAAGAGTGGTATTTGCAGTCACTGGACTGCCCAATTCAATCTCGACTCCGCATCTAATATAATGCAGGATCTTGAACCAGTTTACTATATTACTACCATCCCCTGATTTTCTTTCTCCAACCATCTAATATATTCTTTTAAATCTTCGATCTCCCAGCTTTATGTGAAGCAAAACCATCGAAAGAGGAAAACTAAGAACACACGCATAAAAGAAACATTTAGTACCTGATGGTGATTCTTCAACCATTGCAACTGCATCATCCTCCTGATTTTCACAGCCATCACAGTCATCCATATCAGGCTCATTAAGAATCTGCTCCTCAGGGCATACGGTGATATCGAGAGCTGGAAATAGATGAAACAGATGTATAATTAGCACCGACCAATGACGCCTAAGTAAACAGGCACCAAAAGTGCACAAAACTTGTAAAAGGCGAAAAATCACAGGAAACTGTAAATAGTAAACGCTTCTAAACATCACAAGAGCTGTAAACAGATAGAAACCGATCAAGGTGCACTGGGCCAGCAAATTTTTCAAGACTCGGCCACTGGAGTACAGCAAGACTGCACACAACTAGTTCATAAAGTTGACGTTCATGAAACAAGGAAAAAATAGGCTGTGAACCAACTTAGACAGATGTTGCAAGTTGCTACCCAGCAACCACGCACCCTTCAAGCCTTCACTCGTTCCATGAAAGTGGAAAATGTCATGAACATGTACCCTTTAATCCTGGTAGTTCTCAATCTGTCTTTATCCTGATCAGTAGGCTGGGGATACCAACTTACCAATATTAAAAGGGCAGGTCAAGGTGTAGAAACTAACCGAAACGCTACAACTACAAATAGTAGTGTGATAAGTCATACAGCAGAATCTCGACCATAATTTAAAGCTAGCAAGGAATTCTGTTTTTGAACAAAGAAAATGCGGGTTTTGATATTGAAATGTATATGGCCATGTAATTCCAGTAAAATGGTCTAGTTAAACAATCAAGTACATCCAGCAGGTTAAACAATCAAGTACATCAAGAACTTAAAAAGCATTTTACGCAATGCTTTGACCAAAACATTTTGCAGACACTCGCAGTCGAGATTGTAAAGCGAGAAATGAAAGCGAAAACTGAAGCACACCTCATAATTTCACATGTTCAGGATGCGTTTCATTCGCAAACATCTCTCAAGAGAAAACGTGGAAAAATTAGAAATGCGTACAGATCTTTTTCTTATCCATTTGTGGAACCAGAAAAGGCATTTACACCTTCCCTCCTTGACACGACCGAGTCAAAAAAATCAATTTCCAGAAACCAACACAAAAGCCTCTAGCTTTGAAATCTAATCACCCTGTTCTTCCACATGTTTTTTCTATGCAGACCCACAGAACAAACCCAAAAAAGAAACAGATAAGAGATAAACCACCATTGATGGAGCTTCAAATCGGGCATCTAACCAACGAAATCATCATATATACACAGGAAAACCGGAACTAAGTCAAAAGCTCAAAATCGTCATCTCTCGTTCTGTTTCCTCCACCACCAGCTCACCCCGGAGAGAAAAAAAAAAGATCAAAACTTCAAAAGAGCAAAAGAAAGGAGCGGAAGAAATTACCCGTCTCCTTCCGACCATCTTCTCTCCTCCTCTTCCTCAGGCGGGCCCAATCGGCGATACTGGTGCAGCAGCCGCCCTCGCCGTCCGATCTGCACTCCGATGGCCCACCTACGACCTCGATCCGGAGCACCCGGTCGGAGAAATTGCTGTCGTTGAAGGCGAACCCGAAGTTCCCATCGGACGTCTGCGAGAGCAGCGGTTCTATCTCCGACCTCGGGTCAAACAGATCCGACCCCATCTCTCGCATCCCCGTGCGCGAGCGCAACAACCCAAAAACAAACAACAAACGAAGAGAGAGAGAAAGGAGGAGGACGGAGGCGAGGACGAAGCCCTCGAAGGGATTGGGTTGAGCTGGCGTTATCTAAAGAAATGGGAGGCGAGAGGGTGGAGGAAGCCGGACGCTTTTCGGGCAGCAAATCTCGATTTGGTACTGCGTTCGACGTTCAAAGTTCCGATTTTTGTAGTGGTTGGCTGGGGTTCGGGTCAAGCCTTCTTGCCGTTGTGCGGGGTTGCTGTCATGTGACCCAGGAAGGAAATTGCAGATCCTTTGTTGAATTATCGCTGCAGACACAGATGCTGACGTGGGAGGGCGACCGACCCGTTTTCGAAAAAAAAAAATATATTCGGTGCGCCTGTTTTGCCACGTGGATCGTTGATAAGTCCACTCATTGATCGTCCACGTGGCCATAATGGGCCCACTTTACAGATCTTTTCCCTTCCGCCGGGCCGCTAGGTCGGTCGGGAGTCGGGAGGGAGAGCGGTCTCATGTGAGTACAGAGCAGAGCATCGTCCGCGACTGAGTACGGAAGGGAGAGAGAGAGAGGCCGTGAAGAGAGAAGCGACAGATGAGGGGGCTGGCGAGGACACGTGTCACTAGGTCGATGGACTATTGCAAAAGCGACATGGCATCCGAGTCACACCTCCATTTTCGGGTCAAAGCTTGACGACTCCGCGCTTGTTCCGAAGAACACTCTAACCATCCTGTCCCACGGGAGAAGAAGAAGAAGAAGAAGCAAGATACTAGGTCAACACGAAACAGAGAAACGTTCAATTTCCCTAGGCTCTTTTTTATGAGCATGTTCGGGTGTTAGATCCCTTTGGCCTCACATGGACACGGGCATTGCCGCAAAATCACTGCACTTTCCCTATCTAGACGAAAGCCTATCTTTTTTCTTGCCAAGAATCAAGATGGGCGCAACAGGGCCAAAAAAAAACAGTTGGGACATGACCTCAAGATATAATGGGATTCTCACCACTTGTTACACAACCTTAAAAAGAGGGCACGGCACGAAGTATGGGAAGAAGCTTCCCATCGTCATTAGGAGAAAATGGCTTTTAGTGACCACCGAACCCAAGCTTGTTACGTCGTGCTCTTTCGTTTCAATCCCAATCCGACGGTGAAAGCAGCGACTTGCGGACACCATTGATCATATAACAGAAAAATTACTCGAGATCGAATGGCCTGCATAATTGTAACAAACTTTGTTGAATTTTTGTGTCCCGTGTGGATTGGGTTTTGTTCCGATAAAAGAAAGAAATAAATACTGCATTTTACTAATTAAACTTCATCGTCCTTAATTATTAAGGTCAATACCAACAAAAACTCCAAATTTATACACCTATGATAAATTTATTTCGAGTTAATTTTTTTACTTCGAAAAACTCCAAACTGTTATACATACGACAAATTTACCCCAAAACTTAATTTTTTTTAAAAAAAATTAAAAATAACTTAGTTTACATTTTTTCAATCGACTCAATTTTTAGCGACAAGACTCGGTTCATCTTTTCCGACAAACCCAAAATTTTGGGGTAAATTTATCACAAGTGTATTAGTTTGGAGTTTTTTGTGATCAAAAAATTAATTTGAGGTAAATTTGTCACAAATAAACTAGTTTAAGGTTTTTCGTAATCAAAAAATTAGTTTGAATTAAATTTGTCACAAGTGTACTAATTTAGGATTTTTGTGGTATCAATCCTAATTATTATAGGGACAAGTGCATTGGAAGTCTTAAAACTCATAGAAGTGCAATTAAGTCTTAAAACTTTAAAAAAAAGAAAAAGAATAAAGTCCTAAAACTTATCACGAAATAAAATTGAGTCATAAAACTTTTTAAAAGTGTAATCGAGTCTTAAAATTTATCAAATTGGTCCAATCAAGTTCTTTCATTTATTGTAATTTTTTTAAAATTTTATGACTTGATTGTACTTTCGTGACAAATTTTAGGACTTAATTGTAATTTTTTAAAGTTTTAGGACTCGATTATATATTCATGATAAATTTTAAGACTTGATTGCACTTTCTGAAAGTTTTCAAACTCAATTACACTTTTATCGCAAATTTTAGGACTTTCAATTCACTTATCCTATTATTCTGTACCGCCAGTCATAGGTCAAGTTTATTGGCACTTCTAGATCCGATCAATAGACGTGTGCGAAGGGCAAAACCGTGATTGGCTACCGAGCCTAAAATTTCTTCCTTTGGGGCCTCAATGAATTAAAAAGCATTCAATTCCATCACAAAATGATTAGGTGCGACCGAACTTCCGTGGACCTACATAAGGGGGGACACCACTATGCATGAGAAGGAAACTGCTAATCCCACCCACCCAAATCGTGCTTTGGACCTAATTAGCATAACCGTAGCCTCGTGATCAGATCTAATTGGCATTTCAATTAGTAATTATGAATTGCATTAGTTTAATCACAATTATAATATAATGTCTCCTAAAACAACTTAAAATCAATTGAACACCGTCAAATATTGTAAATTTGAATAACAGCATTCGTCTCCTTCCATAGAAAATTGTTTTTTAGTGGTAGTAGTAGAAAATCAAAAGTCAGGCATTGTAAGCATGATTGGTGGATTGTAAGAACATTATGTACGTAACATTATAATACCACACATGTTCTCCAATTGACCAAGTAGCATACGCCATACTTAACATGTTATAAATTTCCTACCTCATGTGATAACCCTTGATTGCTTAGCTTTTAGGAACGCTTTAATAACCTTTAGCACTTCATCGAGCTTCGATAGAAAGTTCTACTCTTAAATTAATAAGAGGCGAAGATGGATAACTCATTAAATTAGGATAAGGATATCACGAGTATCATAATTTTCATACGATACTCATTTAAGTATCATAACTTTTTTTCGACCATTAAGTGTCGTAACTTCTAAAAAATATTCACTCGAGTGCCGTAATTTATTTTTTTACTTATAGTGTCATAACTTTCAATTGATCACTTAAGTGTCAAGAATTTTTATAAGCCTTCACCCAGGTGTTGAAAATCCGACGTGACATAGTTCTTGTGGTGAAATTTTTTAAAAAGTTATGGCACTGTGATCAATTGAAAAGTTATATGACACTTTTTTTTTGTCGACCAAAAAATTATATAACATTCAAGTGATCGGAAAAAAAAAGTTTATGTTGAGTGCCGTACACAAAGTAATTGAAAAAAAAAGTTATGGCAGTGAGCACTGTACGGAAATTATGACAATTGTGATATCATTTGCCCCACTAATTAAGTTACAAAGCAGTTAATCTCTTGAAAACATGCCTATGAATTAGGAGCGACAAAAAGAAATATGAGTAAAATTACTAAATGTGGTTTAATCAATCAAATGAATATTTTGGGAAGATTTAATAGGAGTCCCAGCCATTCGAGGTCCAACATAGACTCCATATTGCGAAAAAATGTAAAGGATGTGGCGAGCATTTTTTACTCACATCCAGTCATATTTTAACACGTGTTTGTTGATGTGAAATTAAAAAAAAAAATCTTCTTGTTTCTTGAACACCCCTGAGTCAGAGGCCAAGCCTCCAAATCTAGCCGAGTCGCGTGGCCTTGATGCTGCACCAGATCTAGTTTACTTTCACTTGCTTCAAGCTTGTCCATGACCGCCTCCATATCTGATCGAGCTCGACTTCACACCAGACATTGTCCGCCTTAAAATGATTCGAGCTCGGCAGCTACTCTGGCCGCCGAGATCTCAATCACATCGTCAAGCTTGGCAGCCATAAAAGGCCGTCACCTCCAAATCTAAAGGCTCAATGGCAATGGAGGCCGAACATCCAGATCTAGAATGTTGACATTGCGCCACATCTGGCCATCGCGAAGGTCATGACACAACCTCGAGTTGCAGCGAAGCCTGCCGTTAGAGGTCGACTTGAGAGAGGGCGTTAAAAGTTGCAAATGGCCATGGACAGAGACGAAAATGGCTTGTAACAAGAAAGAGACAAAAAATAGAAAAAACAAGAAGTAAAAAAAGGCGTGTAACAAAAAAAAAAGAGAGATGTCTTTTACAACTCCTCAGCAGCGTCCTCGAGACGAGCAACGACCATGGAGCAACGTCACCGGCCATGGCAGAGCAAGGGGCCATGGACGGCCAAATTTGGAGAGCCAGCAGCGTCTCGTCCGAGGTGGAGCAGCTGGCTTTGGACGAACGAGGAAGGCGTAGCCAGATAGAACAATTCCACATCAATTTTTTTTTTCAATTGAATTCAGGACACGTGTAAATTTTTAAGTGGATGTGAAGGAAAAAATACTCGCCACATCAGCAGTCAATGTGGAAGCACTAAATATTTTCTCATTGAATATTGCATTCGTTTGCACCACGTTCAATCAGAAGTCGACGATGACATACGACTCTTGCCAAACTGATGCTCCAACAAAAACGTCACGAGGATTTATTCAAGTGTTGACAAATCTCTAAACCGGCTTTCATATATACGCGTTTATCTTCTGGAAGCTTTTGTTGACTCTTTGAAAAACACCTCCTTTTAGTTCCTCGTGGTCCCAGAAAACACGCCATGTATCCAAGTCGAACACCTTCCTGAAAATGTCCAAACGAACGTGAATGTACAGCGTATGGTCCGAATAGGATAACCTCGGGTGCGGGCGTGAAGATCCGACTAGCTGAAAACTCATGAAACACCTTGCAAGGAAGCCCCGACTCGAACGGAAACGCCCCAACCAACTGCCAACCCTAGATGTTATACATGCACCCCACCTAATTTGGTCCTGAAACATGTAATATGTTCTTGTCGTGAAATTATTTAACAGATATATGTATCTACGTACATGGACATGCAAATTATAGCTCGAAAGAAAGAATAAATATATGTGAAAACAAACGATTAGTTCTACGTTGTCGACGAAAAGTGGTGACTGTGCGCATGTGCTAATCAGAACTCCCTTCACTCCAAACCGAAACGATGAGGGCAATCTCATCTCCCAGCTCATGCAAACCCTAGGGATGCCTCTGGAAATATGTAGTTCAGTCTCCTCTTGGTCAAGACACCCATGGGGTATCCATGAACTAGCAGCTGCAAACTACCATCATCTCCTTTCAGATTTGGAGTGAAAGGGAGCTCTGATCTGTACGTACATATATGTAATTACAGGCATAGCACAAACTCAAAACCCTAATCACTCCAAGGGAGAGAACTTATGAATGAATTTTTTGAGCAGAGAAGGCATTGTCTAGACTCTAGAGTATGTTCTTATATACGAGCTTTAGATGGGAATGTGGCTCGTCACAGAAGCAGCATTCATTGTGAAGAGATCCAATGAGATCTGGAAATGAAGGAAAAGGTGGATCATGCCTTCCCTGGCTTGGCAAAATCTAGGATTACAAATTGATGAGTATAATCCTCTCTATTAACTTTCCATTTAAGGATCATTATTGATTGGTATAATCAGATTTTTAGGTCGAGTATTGAAGACGATCTCAGCCTCACAGGCTTTGTTGGGACTTTTTGTCCAAATCAAATCTCTCTAGAAAACTATTTCCCGTAGTAGATCGCTACTAAAACTATTTTCCAAACCTGGCTTCTCACTCACTGACAAATCATGCTCTAAATTGCCTAGTCACCCTCTTCATACTAGTCATTTTTACTTCTCTCTTGAATTAATAAAATAATTTCTAACATTTTGCCACTATATTTATTGTCTTAGCATTAAACTATCACAAATAATGAAAATCTAAACATAAGTTGCATACGATCAACAACTAGGTTATCTTTTATTAGTTCTACTACCTCGTATTATCTGGTAAAAAATGATTTTGTAAGTTAGCATCAGTCACAGTGTGGGCTAAGCTAACTAATACGATAATAATTCCTTGAATTTTTACTAATCAATAGCAAAAGCTGAAAGCTGATTTTAGGTTGTGTGTTGAAGGATCATTATTGACTGTGATTTCTTGTATAATCCCTCAGATTTTAGGTCATGTATTGCAAACGATCTCAGCCCCACGGGCTTTGCTCAGACCTTTTTGTCAAAATCAAATCTTTCTAGAAAACTAATTCCCGTAGTTGATGGCTTCTAAAACTATTTCCAAAACCAGGCTTCTCATTGACAAATCATCCTTCAAATTGCCTAGTCACCCTCTTCACACTAGTCATTTTTACTTGTCTCTTGAATTAATAATATAATTTCTAACATCTTGCCACAATCTTCATTGTCTTAATATTAATCTATCATAAACAATTAAGTTGAAAACTGATTTTGGGTTGTATATTGAGGGGTCATTATTGATTGTAATTTCTGGTATAATCCCCGAGGTTTTGGGTGGTGTATTAAAGACAATCTCGGTCTAAGAGGCTTTGCTCTGACTTTTTGTCCAAATCAAATTCCTCTAAAAAAAACTAATTTTGTGGTAGATCGCTCCCAAAACTATTTTCCAAACCAGGCCTCAAACTGACAAATCATCCTTAAAATTGCCTAGCCACCCTCTTCATACTAGTCATTTTTACTTCTCTCTTGAATTAATAAAATAATTTCTAGCATTTTGCCAGGATCTTGATTGTCTTAGCATTAATGTAACACAAATAAATAAAATCTAAACATAAATCGAATGCGATCAACAACTAGGTTTTCTTTTGTTGTTTCTACTACCTCGTTTTATCCGAGAAAAAATGATTTTGTAAGTTAGGCATAAGTAGCCATGTGGGCTAAACCAACTAATATGACAAAAATCCCTTCAATTTTTGCTAATCGATGAAAGATTCTGAAAGCCGATTGGTTTGATTGATGGGATTAAAGCTTGATTTGAGGCTGGATTGCACAAAACTCGTTGCAATTCGCTAAGTCAACGCAAATTCATATTGGAAATCTATGTAGTATTTCCAAACACGAAGGTTTGCACGGGCTATCTTGCACTACTGTCTCCATATGTGAGTCGTTTCCACTAGTTTCTAATTCGCATGCGGAATGAACTTGGGCAGACGTAACTTCGCATGAAGGCAAGTTGCGACGATATTTCTATGGCCAACATCACGAATGACGATCCTGGCTCCGTAATTTCTGGGAGGACTTTGGCCAATGGATAAATAAATCAATGATGACGGTTTTAAAACGACGACATTTCTGAAGAGCAAATGTCGGTCGGTCGGTTGGTTGGTCGGTCGTTGAATCTTTCCACTGACACCCAAGAATACAAGAACGAGAGAAGGGAAAATTACTGCAGAAGAGGGTCGGTGGTCGCCATGGTTGGCTTTAAGTAGTCTTGTTTGGCCTGCATTCAAATGTTCTTGTTATCTGCTGTTTGCTTAGTCATTTCTTCGTGTCACTTGGACCAGGGGAATGAAATTTTTCGTACGTTTCTCCATGCCCTTTCCGCTGTTGTCGGGTGCAGCCCGTTTGTTACTACGTACGTAATTTTGCGCATATAATATTCCGTATATTTCGATGTTTATTGGTGTTTCTACAAAGGAAGAAGTGTAATGAGATGATTGATTTTCAAAGAAGGATGCGATATATGTCCTTGCCCTTGTTGCATCCAATATGTGTGGATCTTGCACATACCAAATGAACTCTCAAGTACATTCAAAACAAAACTCATGCCACTGTGAGTAAGCAAGACATCTTATTAGCACAAAAACCAGACAATATCGCGCCGCTTCGACTTACAAGCTCATGTTGAGTTCCAGTTTTTGACAGACATCTGCAGACAAAGGAAGGAGCTATTGTAGCAGACAATTGGTAATCTCTCTATCTATACATCACACTCAATTATACTAATGAAGAATTCCGTCTCTACAAACAACTGTTGATATAACCCGATCATTCCAAGGGTAAGCCATAGATGGTAGATAGTAGTGGCGCCATGCTCGCTTCACCGGCAGAGTCGGAGGAGCAACTCCTTTCGAGCACCGTGAAGCCCAAAGAAGATTCCAATCACCAATATAGGCAGTCGATCTGCAAACTGGACACGGAAGAGCCGAAGATCACACGGTCTCGAGATTCATCCGGCTCGTCATGCAACAAACAAATGTAAAAGTCTAGTAAAAGATCCATCTAAAAACTCCATCTCTCTCGTTGGAAATGGAGCAGGAGAAACTTAAAAAGATGGGTTGGGATATACTAAACGAAAAGATAGACATCCTTACCATGCAAATGAATATGAATGCTCGGTGGGTCATCCAAAGCCATGCAAATGACGAATGCACATATTGCTTTCTTCATCCTTCAGCTACTTAAGACAGATGAAAGTTCAGGAAAAGGTGAAAGAGAAGATGAGGAAACGACATGGGGTCAGAGCATACCTGAGGAGCTCCCTTCACTCCAATACAAAAGGGATCAAGGTAACCTCATCTCCAAGTTCATGCAAACCCTTAGACACGAACGATGATCATAAGAACCCCACAGCACAGATTTGTTCCCATGTCTAGAGGTATCCATGAACTAGCAGCTGTGGTTTACCCTTCATCTCCCTTCAGAAATGGAGTGTCGAGAGCCCCTTTAGGACGCCTACGTCCTTGTCCCCCCACCCAAAAATAGATGGAAGTTTTATTAGATTGGTTGATGATGTCCTGTGTTACCTTGCGTTGGTCCTTATATAGGCCTTCGAGCTGCCTCTAGATCCGATCTCGACCGCTCGTATTGTTATGAATAAAGTATCTCAATGTTCCCCGCTGTGATTATGTAAGCAAGTAACTTTAGGAAGCACATTCAGCAAGCAATGTCAGTAAAATATGAAAAGAAAACATCACTTTTGCATGCATGATTCTTTTAAAAGGTTTTGCTAATAAGTGCTCGTCAGATAATTGAATGAGTAAGATATTGGCAATTTTTTTTTTTTTTTAGTTTTAATGCTTTTCCTTGGTGCTTTTAAAATCGAAACGTTCTTGTAGATATATGAAATCACTAGATATTTTATGATTTCCACTACGAAGAATAATAAAGAAAGGGATAATACCACAAATGATCTTCGAATTTTTGCTCAATATGTAATGCCGTTCTTGAACTTTAACCCAATGTGCAAAGTCGTCGTTGAACTTTTAATTTATTCGATATGGTCCCTAAACTTTTGATAAATTTTCAATCTAGTTTCTAAACTATATGACATATCAAATTTTATCCTTCCATTAATTCAAGTTAACAGAATTTGCTAATTTGATTTCTAATCCGGTAAGTTTGAATGGTGGACATACAAATAACGTTACACGTGGATTATTCACGTAAGATATTCAACTCAAATCAAAATATAATCATCTACGTCATCAAATAACGTAGATGATCATCTTTTTTCTCAAATTGAACAAATTAAACAAATCAAAAGGATCATTATATCCCTAATTGAGTTGAATATCTTACGTGGATAATCCACCTGTAACATTCTTTTTGTCCACCGTTCAAAAATACCATATTGAAAGCCAAATCAACAAATTGAGTAAACTTGAATTATTGGAATGACAATATTGAACATTTTCATATAGTTCAAAAATAAAATTAAATATGTATAAAAAAAGTTTGAGGACGACGTTGCACATTGAGCTAAAATTCAGGGACACATTGAACAAATTAAAAATCCATGAACACTATTGCACTTTAGACTGAAGTTCAAGAACCGTTTACGTCATTTTTCAAAAAAAAAAAAAATGAATGCATTGCAACTGCCAAACACCCGTTAAGAAGGATGTCTTGGGATTTATACTTGTCCAAGAACAACAAAATACTAAGAGAGGCTCCAAGGAAAAGCTGCATTAGTGGCAATAAGTATCTCTTTCCTTTGCTTTCCAATTCATGGGTTATAACTGGTTCAAGCAGTATAACAAATTGTTTGAGCTGCTCAAGTGGGCATTTAGGTTGGAACGATCTGGGCCTTTGCAATTTGGGGGACCCCATTTAGTGTTTCCCTGATTAGGATGCTTTAGAGCTCAACCATCTGATTCGCATTGATTGGACCCCATGATCTGAGTGGGAGAATTTGACGTCATCTGATTATAATTTCACATCCCCAACTTTAGTTTTAATTGGAGAGGGGAAAGGAAGGTTCCGTTTCTGAACTTTGATGCCCCGGATGGTGAGTCAAAAGTTTGGGATTTGAAAGAATCTGCATCCGGCAAAATCAAAACTAAGGGTCTTAACTTCTTTTGGTACATAGAAAATATATTCGGCCTAGTATTCAGGTGGTCTGCCATTAAAATTTTATTAATCACGTATTGTTGATCATCTCTCATACGGGGAGATTCAACACTTGGCGCCTTAGAGAAGCTCAGAGTCTCGAGCTCGGTTCGAGTTTAGCGCACGATCGGTTGGAGATGGGACTGTGAAGAAGTAATTCTTTACGAATCTCCTGGCCTCGCACCATTCGTCTCGGCGTAGCCCGACTGCTAGCGTGATGCGAGAGATTCGTATGGAATGAGCACATTATGTGAGAGAGGTGTTTGATCATGACTGGACTGCTTTTATTGCCACGATTGGCTTGTTATGCAAAAAGAGAGCGTGCAAGTGGTAAGTGCTACCCAATTCTTTATCGATGCCTCGTTCAAATTCGCATGAAGAAGGCAATCGATTGCTCCAAGAATGCTTAACCAAAGTAGTCGTTGCATCCACTGGAAGCGTCATGCCACAATGAAAATAAAATGTCCAACCAGACAGAAGATAAGAAAGTGAGCTGTAGACAATATAGGAGTTGATTAACTCTCATTAGTCCAACAAAAGATTTGCCATTATACAATATTGCACCGTGCAATTTCTTTTATATGACGTTCTTCATAATTGGTTAGGCAAGACCAATAATTTCATGTTTTATAACATTTTACGTTTAATTAAAACGAAATATTATGGCGCTGTTGGCAGTAACTTGTAACTATAAAAAATTTCAAGTACTGTACCCAACTTATGAAGGCAATTAGTATTAAAATACTTAAAGTATTAAACCACACTTTCATTTAATAATTTAAACTTTTAAAATAATTGACAGCAGTCTCCCAAGATTTTACATGATATCGGAATGGGAGGTCCTAAGCTCCAACCTATCTAGGCCCTTCATTACGATTAGATATTATTATAGTAACCTCGAGCAGAGTTAGGGGAACCATGCAGTCAAATCGCCATAAAGCAAATGATTATTTTAACTCTCTGATCTCATGTATAGTAATTGGCATCACACCACATCACAGATGAGATGAGTATATTCTCAACCTGCCTAATCATTTGCCCTAGAAGTGGCTCTAGCATAATCTTTGATAGATTAGTTTGGTATCAATAGCAGAAACTGATGGGTTCTCTCCCTTTCCTGTAAATTAATCAAAGGGAAGCATCTGATTGTTTATCTCCTCATGTTCACCGCCCTACGATCGCAGAATCAAAGCATAAACACCCTCTAACTTGTAGCCGATCGTGCCGGCGCAAGATGTTCATTACTCCGTTTTGCTGTTAATACAAGTTCAGTCCGGCTATTGCTCTGTAAGCTACAAGCTTTCTATGCCATTGCTAATTATCTTGACAAAAACTCTATGAAGAAAGTAGATTCAACATGGATGATCATTTTAATACCATATTCTCTAGACCATGAAACCTGTCACTTGTGAGTACAATTTACAAGTACCAACAACCTAAGTAGTATCTCTGTGAGCCTTCGAACGGGAATGCTGACCCTCTATCCGTGCTTCGAGCAGCTTCGCCATCAACGTGTTTTCCTTCAACCCTTTCGGCCATCTTAAAGAAGACGTGATTTTGCCAGGCTCCGGCAAAGGCACTTTTGATGGCCACTTTTGCACTGGACTCATCTGACCTGCATATCCAGGCAAACCACGATGTTCGTCCCGTGAGCTGCTCGCAGGACGAGTCCTAGCGCTTTTCAGACGCAATGAGTGGCTTTTAATCATATGATCAAAAGAACCGTTTGCATTTGATCCCCACAGTTCTCCATGCTGGCAGTATCCAGCATTCGTGCCCATCTCATACGTCTCCATTCCATTTAGTCCTGATCGGTTTTCCTCTCCAGTCTTTACGTTTTCCCCCGTTCCACCATTGCATGCTTCTGGTAGAGTGGACGGATCACAGACCTTCATGATTTCACAACGTCCCATGTCTTTGTCCGAGGACCTCGATCTAACTAGATCAGTGAGATGACTGTGTGAAGCGTTAGCACCAGTTCGTTGACAGCTGTCTTTACTTTCTTTAGCATCCACTCCATTACTTTGTTCAAAACATTGCAAATCGCTATCGAAAGAATGGTCGTCGTCATGGGCCACCGGAGGTGCACTTCCAGCCTCTTTTAAAGCAAATGATTCCAAAGAATGCTGGCGAAAGCACCTTTCTTTCGTGTCATTCAGGGAGACCTCACCATTTTTACTTGATTCAGCCGATCGTTTAGTTTGAAGAAAACTTTCTATGTCAGAACTTAATTTGTCCACAACAGTGTCCTTTCCAGCGACACCATCATGAGATTCTGCCAGCTTCATTTGCATACGCTCGTCAAGCCACGCTTCTGAGATGTGGAGAATCAGGCGATCGAGGCTTTCCCTAACAATGCTTTCTTTTATGGGCCCGTGCTTTAGAGACCTCACCACCTGTTCATAATCTCTTATTCCTTTAGCAAACTCGTCACATAGATTTTCCAGCAAAATCCGCGCTTTCTTCTCTCTTTCAAGCTCTCTCAGAGCAGTAGAGCAAGCAGACTTCAGTTCAGAAAGCTCTTTGGCCAGCTTCCTGTGCAGGCTTTCCGAACGCTTTCTCAGCTTTCTCTCTTTCTCCGTCTCTTCCCTCAGCAATTCAACTTCAGCTTCGATTCTCTCTTGTTCCCTTTGCTTCCTACCGTATTTGTCCTCTGAAAGTTCCTTCATCAAATTCTCCATTATTCGCCTGTCCTTTTGCTTCTCCCGCACCAACTCTTTAACTCTAGAGTGAGATTGATGCAGTTCCAATTTCAGAGCTTTCAACGTTGATTTGTCGGACACATGCTGCTCTTCAAGACTCCAGATCCGATTGAGCACCTTCAGTAATTCCGTCGATGTCTGAAGGCTACCTGACCCACCTATTCTTCCTTTTCCATCAAAAAAACCTCTAGGAGGAGGCTTATAGGGTGCCACCTGTTAAACAAAAAACAACAGCATTCAGTGAAACTCAATTAACAGCGAAGCAGCATCAGGAGAACAGCTCTTGAGAGGAATTTTTTCAAATAACTGGACAATTCTGTAGTTGCACGTTGTTGGTACACTAGCGTTATCCATTCAAATTTTTCCAGGTGCCCGTTCTCCTAAAAACAGTAACGTTTCCTTAAAAATGGTTGAAGTCCCTTTCTTTATGGAACAAAGACGGGTGAAACGTGCAGTTCTTCCAACTCACATCATATGGCAGTAACAATAACCTCATTCTAATGACAGAAATTGCAAAATCAGTATCCCAAGAAGAAGAATTTTGAGAGACAATCACCTCCATTGACCCACTACAGGTTTCTGGGGTGGCAGACTCGAAAGCATGTTCATTCCCACCAGAGTTATGTCGTTGCAGGGGCGATGCTGCAATTTTCCCTGTGAGACAGCCTGCAATCGCTGGCTGCAATGGAAGATGAGGAAAGACAGGTCAGCAGAAAAGGCATCGGATAAGAAATCAAACAAACTTCCAGAACCTATCAATTACGTCTCTTACTGCAAGATGACACATGAGGTAATATGATACCAGTAGGTTTCTACAACTGGGCACAAGGCCTTGTACTTACACTTTCTTTACCAATGCTGAGAGTGAATGATATAAACCGACCACAACAAACCAATCTGCACGGGTCAAACTAATAACCTTAAGTCTGTAACTCATTATACTGAAGCATTCGAACAAGGGAAACGAGCTCACGGGCAAATGGAACAGGCTTGTAAACTTTAGTGCAATCAATACGAGATCTTAATACAAGTCTCGAAGAGCAGATTGTCTCTGGAAAAAACAGGGTGACAGGATAGATGACATGATCATAACAAACAAAAAGCTTCAGGACTGAAACCATAGGCTAACATAAGTTTGTCTTGCCTCACGAGCAAAGGCCAATTCTCATGAAGACATTGGCACACCAGGGGGGCTGGTGGCGGCCACCACCCAACCGGCCACTAGAAATTTTATGGAAATTTATCTTGCGAAAGATTTTCGTATTCATTTTTCTTTAAGATTTAAAGCATAAATCCCGCCTTGTCAACATCTCTCACACTCATGGACCTAAATCCTACGCATGTCATCGCATGAAGAAACAACTAACACTAACTAAATAGCATTTAGCAGGTACACAGAGAGGAAAGGAAGAGCAGTTCCAAGACCATCGAAAGCCAGGTATCAGAGAGCATGTTAGGTACATCTCTCGTTTCCCAGATGGTTTGGGCTTTAAGCCTTTAACCACTTTGCAAGCTGCTCGTTTTAGTATGGACATCTGGACGTATGAACCGGTCGTGTGCTGTAAGAGGGAATTTCTGAGACAGCCTAGTAGCCTAACCACTTAATAAGGAAACTGCGGACATAGAGAATGTAATATGGAGATAACCACAGAATTGGCTGAATATTACAGCTTATCTACTGAACTAGGGATCCGAAACAAGAAACTCATAAGCTTGAAGGTCAAAACAGCATACAACATCTGAGCACCCAAAGAACATGGCACAAAAACAGAAATACCCTTAGCGCAAGCAGAACCCACAGTAAAGCTATCAACAGAGATCTCCATAGTGTGACGAATCACATGGCAAGAGCTGAGAAATTCGAGCACCAATGACAAGAAAGAGAGCTAGAAAACAAGAGTACCTCTTCGGGTTTTACAGTACTAGGAGGGACGAAGTCCTCAAAGCCCAGGTCATTGTGGTGCTTATGTTGACGATGATGCCTGCTTTTGCTTTTGCTCATCATCCTAGCAAAATGGAGGGTCTGGTGGGGCTCAATTTCCCAGAGGCAAGCACACAGCCTCCTAGCAGAGAGTGCTGATGAGTGTGGAGGGTGCGTGAGGAATTCTTGGATAGAGTGAGCCTGAGGTTGGGAGGGAGAGAGCTCGAGCCTCCATGTGGGCGGTGGCGTACTAGGGCCTCCTGTTTTTCCCCAGGCGACACCTTGTTTCCACTTTTTCAACACCAGCCCCTGCTCTTTTCCCTCTCTCTCCACGCTTTTCCCTCTGCTTTCCATCTCAAAGCAGCTTTCTTTACCTCCCTCCCTCTCTCTCTCTCAAATTTGTAAGTCGAAGGGATTATTTCTTGAACCCATCTCTGCTCTTGTCTTGGAACCTCTCAGCTCGCATGGCGAAACGCCAACTGCTCTTCAAGAATCGGAAGGATCGTCTCCCTCCCTCCCTCTCTCTCGCTCTCTCTCTGCTGTGAGGAGTCAACGACTAAGACAGAGGGGTGTCTTTTCTTTCCATCTTCTCATGTGGTTTTGCCTTGCTGCTGCAGTTATCACATTACCCAAAAAGAAAATTCTCTTGTTTCCAGAGACAAAATTGAGATTTGGATGACTGTATCTAGTCCACGTGTGTTAACATATTTGTTTAGCCATTAAAAGAACCAGGTGACCCCAACTGTATCCCTGACCCCAGCTTCATGTTCTTTCAGCATTTCTTCAAAAGAGCTCTCAACACAAGTCACAGTAATCAGGCAAAATCCCAATCTTTCATCTGATATTCACTTTTCCCCCCACTGCAAAAGTAAGGGTGAGGACAACCTTTCTTAGTATCATATGGCAAAAAACTGAATCAAAGTACTAGCGAAACATTTCGGTGGTGTAAGGTATCAAATCAGCAGTCAAATGAGGACAGACTTTCTTGATTCTTTCATGCTATGCTAGCCCTCCCTACATGGTAGGCTGACAGCTAACTCCCAGCGACATTCAACGTTACAGTTCCTTCTGCAATGATTACTCCAACATCTTTTTTCACTTGGGAGTAAACTTAAAATCAGCATGCAGCTTTTACCCGGCGGTAGCAAGTTCTTAAAGCTTACATTTAGGTGCTTCTCCGGATTTCGAAATCACTTAAATATAAAATAACTAAATGATGTTACAAGAAATAAAATAAGAAAAAAAAATTGTATCAATTAAAGAATTTAAACATATGAATATCAGCACGTTAAAATAAAGAACGCATTTATAAAATTTGTCTGATTACAGGACAGGCCGCGAATGCCTCAAGTGAAAACTTAATACCTCTTCTGTGATGAAGTGTCCTCTTAACTCAAGTTGAGGATTTGGAGGAGGCACTCTAGCATCTGTTTTTCACTTGAGAGCGACTTAAAAGTACTGACATTTAGTGGGTAAGTTCAATATAAGTATATGAGCAAATCTTACAATCCTCTGAGAAAATCACCAAAGCCCTGCATCTTTTCATAGACATGGAAACTATGCACGCGACAACGAGTGGTATATATGCTGTCAATGCGGACCGACTGTATCTGATACAAGAAGCAATATGAAGAAGAAACAGAACAAGAGGAGAAAATGAGGGCCGAGCGGATGGAGTTACGGTTCATAGCCTCCGTCCAAGGTTGTCTCACTGTCACCTGGTGGGCAGCTGCAAAATCATGGAACCCACTAAAGTAATGTCGAGGCTCGTGAGGAAGTAGCACGAACATGCCTTTTTCAGGACCACCAAAGGAATCAATCTCGGAGACACCGAGCTCATGGGCGCTGGGGTCCTAGGATTTCACTTGTACCTGCCTGCCGAACCCTTACATTTAATCTTCGCGTTCGAGCTCTTACTCATTCTGATAGGATTTTACCCCTCGAGTAGGTTTTTTTTACTAGATTCGCCCACAATTTTATTTTCAACTTGGAAGTAATTTGATGTTATGCTCCCCATGGTCTTATTCCTTTACTACCCTTTATTATTGAGAAAATTTCGCGAAATACCTTGCATGATCTCCATGATATCGAATTAGAAAAGAACATAAATAGGTCTATCGTTTGCTTCTCACGTAAGAGTTATCGAAACGAATTCTTATCCTATCCATGGATGACAGTGAAAATATTTTTTTTCATGCATGCTGCCTTGTAATAGAAAAACGTTCGACGAAATTAATCTAGCCGGATTAAAATGAGAATTATAGATGCATCACGAGTTGGATCCCGTATATGGGAACATATTTTTGGACCGCCTTTCGGGTTCTGACCATTTATAAGTTGGATCGGGTTGAGCTCCGATTGTAAAATTTCCAGGGCCCATGATTGGGCCATCCTTAGTTAGGCCCATGCAAGAAAAATAGGTAGTCCACCCGACCATGAGATATGAGACAGAAAGGAATGATTTAACATTCCAGTTTAAGAACTCTTAAATTTTATTAATATTGAGGTTTCTTTTGACCAAAAAAAAAAACATTCCAGGTGAGTCAGCAGAAAATTCAAACTTCCACTGTAGTAGCGTGGCCGAGCAACATCAACTGAACTATGGAATGTCCAGCGAAAAACGAAGTTACTTTACTAATCGAAAAGGGTAAAGTCAGCTTTTGATTTTGTTGCCGATGACAATTATATCGGCATGTCATCTGATATGTACGGCATCTCCGGCAAACACTATGGTGTTCCGTTGACAACAGTGACAGAGCGATGGACCTAGGGGTGAGCATCAGTACTGGACCGGCCCAACCCGATCGGTCCTAGTCCAGTTCCCAAGGGGATTGGGCTGTTTCTAGTCCTGAGGCCACTGGAACTTATATTGTGTGGGTTGATCCTTAATGCTAAGGTTTTAGAGTTGGTCCAACCCAGATTAATCCTATAAATTTTTTTTCCAAACCCTAGTTATATAACCTAAAATGCCCAATCCCTTCTCTTCTTTCGAAATTTTCCTCTCCCTATCTTCGAATCTCACTCTCACTCTCTCCCTCAATCTCAAATTCTTCTCAACCTTTCAGCGTCTCTCTCTCTCTCTCTCTCTCTAGCAACGACTCTCTACCTCTCTTTCCCTGCTCGTTTATTCTTCGCCGGTCCGATCATCAGTAACGTCTTTCATAGTTGGTTCATAGTCTACCCATCACTATTCATTGACTCTAATACTATGATTATTTACTCATGCCAGTGCTACTACTTTGAATCTAAATATAAGTCAGAATAAGTAGTACATCGGGTAACCTCGCTCAATGAGTATCTAGCACCGGTATGTTCTCAAATGCAGGCTACCCACAAGATTTGATTCGATGTTACTCGGCCTCGCCCGTCTTCTAGTATGATCTCAAACTTTTGATACAATCCTGTTACTGGCAGTTTCACAGGATTATCAAATTCAAGCTAAGTTCAGCAAACCTATTCAGCCACATATCAGATGGATTTAGAGAGATTTTTAGACGAGGAAAAAGCTGCTTCGGCAGGAACAAGTGTGAGTACCGAAAGCCATAAAACCTTTTGGATTACGGCTGATCCTGACTTCTAACTATACTGTCCGTAGAAATTCCTGAAAACAAGCAGAATATGCCCTAGGATTTGTGGCTGATATCGATTTCAAACTATACTATAATGACTTGAAGTCGTGCTCGAGGCATTTAATCACATCATAGCTTTAGAGAATATCCACTAACTCGAAATACAGCATTAAGTCATAGCATTCCCTTGTGTCGTCGCCCTTTGCTTCAACAATACGCTCCCCACGTTGGAAGGAAGTAGGATGTAAGTTCATTCGTATTCGATTATAAGCAAATACCGACTCTCTTTACCAAGAATAATGTGCAGCTACTAGAGGGCTTCATGCCAGGACATAGCATTTTCAACATCCTCTCGAGAAATATCAGAGATTACCAGTAAAAGAAGGCGCACGCCAAGACTCCTTCGTACTTTGTGGACTTAAAACAAGAATCGCTGATGATAAACGACACTAAAGAAGCAAAGAATGAAGCACGATCGATAGATGCTAGGAGTTCATTGTTGGAGAACCTTCTAAAGAACTATAAGCCATTCCAAAGGGTAGCTTAATGTAGCAGAAAAATGTCATTTCTCTGTAAAACTTCAAACATCCAACACTGAACATACTACGGTTCCGTCGTGTGTGGAAGCAAAGGATTAATTACAAATAAGATCTCCATGCAAAACGCAAGGAGATCGTGTATAGTCATTCATAGGATCAGAAAGGCAAAGCTTTCACTTAGCCCTCTGAACTCTAGTTACAAAGTTGTGGAAAATAGAGGTATGACGAAATCATACTACATAGAAACGCGTTTGTTTGGTGAAACCATAACCAATAGTACTCCGCAGGAGGCCACCTTGATGTGAAGGTTTTATATGTATACCAAGTAGTAGACGGTCGCCCATGATTCCTTCAGAGCCCAAGAACTTAGGGTCTTACTTCATATGTTTGTTTACAAGAAAAACGAGATTAAAGACTCGTATAAATAGCGAAATTATGAATGATCAACTCCCCATTTAACTGACAAGGCATGCCATCCTGAATGTATGTGCTCTTTTTTATCTGGAATTACTTTCTTTAATGACGGCTTTATTCTTCCTATGGTCGCTACGAAGATTTTGTGGGCTTACTAGGTTCTAACACTGGAACAACATAACGCCTATCTATCTCATAATATGCTATAGATCATAAAGACATTACAAGTTCGGTTTCTTCTGAAAGGCGCCACTGTCTAGCCTTTTAATGTACATTCGTGTAAAAAAATAGAGATCTTAAGTCATAGTTCATTTGTGCATCCAATCGAAGAAATGAATTTACTTTCAAGAGGACAGCGGCATATGATGTAACAAATATTGAACCACTGAATGTAAGAGAAGTAAAACATTGCTGTGGTCGATTTTGCAGCTGACATGGTAAACAACAAAAATAAATTGGTGCCGACTGCAAGTGATTAGGTTCTGTATATTATTGCCAGACAGATCATGCACGGGATGACAGCCGGTATTGGGTCACGGGATCCACAAATAAAAGCAGAAATCGAAGTGCGTCTCTTACAATATGGGTCTCTCTAGAAATTCTAGCTTGTTAGCAGTATGACCTTGTAACAAGCCCTTGAGATCATATCATCTATGCATGTGTAGATCTGCCTTGAAAACATTTGACATGACGACAAAATAAACCTGCTGACAGAGAATCATTTAACTTTTGCAATCAAGTCACTAAGGCAAAGAAATAACCTAACTCATGGTCATTCTTGACTTCGAAACAGAAGGAACAAGCCATTATAGCTCAGGCAATTCTATCTACCTCAAGGCATCCAACTGGCCTCACATTGTCCACACAGCTTGGTCAACAGCAATGCCCTCTACTTCTTCACGTGGCGATAGTAGTTTGGAAGCATTTCCAAGAGTGCCTTACTAGAAGAATGCAGGATGTAAGTGATTTAATGCTTACCAAAATGCCTAGAATTTAAGAAAGAGCAACCACAGTCAAGCATATGATAAGGCCATGATGAAGATTTCTCTCTGCTAAGTTTCCGTTCGCCGATTGTTTATGAAAATTTGTATATTTGCAAGAAAAAGGATATTGCAAACAAGCAGAAAACCTATGAACTTTGACTACATTGCCTTTGCCTAACCTTTTCTTTAGGGTTTCAATGACAAATTAATCATCTTCAGAGAAGTGATGCAGGCTACTGGGCTGTCCTGGCGAAGAAACTTTGTGAAGGGTCTCATGGAACCATATAGACAGCAAGTAATCAGAATAACCGGTATACATCTAGCCCTTGCATCTGTCAGCCAAAAGACAAACATCATTATCATTTATCAACTAGCAAGACCGCTTCCGTCTTCTACAAGTTCAGCTTCACTCAGTTGCAAAATTCCTTTGGTTTCGCAAAAGAGATTATGTTATGTCAAGTTGGTGAAACAGGACAGAAAATTGGAGTGACCACGAATTTTTGGAAATTTTTTTTGCCTTTTCGACTCAGAGAAGTCAAGAAAACGACAATTAGAAAGGAACGTTCTTCAACAATAGCTGTGAACCATGACAAAAGCTACAAATAAGAATAGGGAAGTGAATGAACAAATGACTGGCTGGAATACAAGACAACTCCAACGCAGAGATGATGAAAGCAGAGCGAAGAAAAGGTAGAGGAAGGAAACTCAAAGAGGTACCTGAAAACAGCTGGACAATAATCTTTTCGCTCAAACTCGATAGCCAACTTTTTTGGAAGAAACTTGAATTCCAGCTTAGGGTATTGGGTCGTGGTTCTTTCGATGGATTTAAAATGAATTAAAGAAAGTTCCATACGCATTACCATGTGCTGTCCTGCAAAGTAAGCAGAACATTTACTGAGTACACATATTACCTGAGAACCTTTGCTGCTTGAATTCTCATCTAGTTGAACAACCGCCCTCGTTCTTCTACTTCCGTGTCCTAATCAATACGAGGCTGTCAACGCGCTACTCTTCAAACATAGTATGATATCCAGAATTCAGATTAGGCAATTTGAATCCCTCGGCAGTAAACCAAATCATAACATTTCACAGTAGACTAATACACAGATGACAAGCTTGACTCAATGGAATCATCTTGCAGCACCTGACATTGCTGACCATTTAGGTACACAGAGCCTGGAGAGCAAGCACAGGGAGACAAGAACTGCGAAGCAATCTAACATGTGCCGACGAGTAGTGGGTTTCCGGTGTATTGCGGAAACGACCTGCATAGTAGCACATGAAAGACTGGCGTTTCGACCAGGCTACAGCGCATACGAGACTGTAAGAATGTTATTGTCTAGCATTGATTGCTGAAAATCACGTTTTCTTTCAGCTCGAAACTAACTTAGAAAATTAAACATCTTCTGTCTGTTTCAGAGCACACAAAAATGATTGAATTGTAAGCCACAAAGCCTAGTCCATGCATGAATATGAAGCATGTCTCTCTCAAATCGATGGATACTTATTTTGCTAGAAAACAAAATAGTTACAAGGAAGAAATGTAGCCGTTTGCGTTGATGATCGGTGTCGGACTTTAAAACTTAAATTAAGAAGGTCGAAAATATAACCAAAAAAAAATAAATTTGCAAGACCTTACTTATTTTAAAGGGTTAATACCATGAAAAACCCCAAATTGGTACACCCGTGACAAATTTACCCCAAACTAATTTTTTGACCACGAAAAACCCCAAACTGGTATATTTGTGACAAATTTACCCCAAACTGGTACATCTGTGACAAATTTACCCTCAATTAGTTTCCGTTAAATTGTTTTAATACAACGAAAAATCCCAAACTGGCAAATCTGAGACAAACGGAGAATAAAACCCAAAACTAGTACATCCTGTCAACTGTTACGTGTCATTAAACTCAGCAATTTGACAGTAAAATTTAAAGAAAACTTACGGATGGTAAATTTGTTACATGTGTACCAGTTTGGGGTAAATTTATCACAAATGTACCAGTTTAGGGTTTTTCGTGATCAAAAAAATAATTTTGGGTAAATTTGTCACAGGTGTACCAGTTTAGGGTTTTTCGTGATATTAACCCTATTTTAAACGGGGCGTGATATTTATCACTATGTGAGATTTCATAAAAACAAAACATTCTTAACGCAATAGAAAAGCACAGTAGTATCAACAGACTTATTAAAATCCAAAGGGCGCGCTTTGACTAAACATCTTTGTTTTTTGGAGAATCATTAACATCTTCGTTTATGCTAAAGAAATATGTACAAGTAAACATAGAAGAGAATTTAGAGTACATCTCCCCACTTCGGATGTCAACATCTTCTTGGTAATTTTAGGGTGGATTTGGTTCGGTTTTGCAAATGCTGAAAGCCCAATGCTAGCCCCTTCAGTATTGGGCTTTCAGCATTCCCAAGGCCAAAATTTGGCCGAAAGCTACTTGCCAAACACCCCAGCATTTTCTCAAGAAGTTTTGAAAGCCGAAAGCTCATTGGGAATGTTGAACCAAACCCAGTCTTATTTTGGCTTAGTAATACTTGGACCCTTGACCAAAAAAGAAAAGAAAAAAAACAGTGGCTGAACGCATAAGGATATCAAGAACAATAGTTAGGTGGTATAGCGAGTCGGGTGGTGTCCTGACCATATGCAATATCCCACGTCGATATGGCACATTCACGATTTTATTCACGGAATGCACCCAATAAGATTTGAATTCAAGACACATTAAGTAAGAAAGCAAATTGGGATAAATGCATTAAAAATCCTAAAACTTGTCACAAAAATGCAATTGAGTCCCAAAATTTTCAAAAAGTGCAATTAAGTGCTAAAATTTTAAAAAGGCGCAACCAAGTTCTAAAACTTGTTAAATTGGTCAAATCAAGGCTTTCGTTGTTTGTACTTTTTGAAAGTTTTAAGATTTGATTGCACTTTCGTAACAAGTTTTAGGATTTAATTGCACTTTTTAAAAGTTTTAGGACTTGATTGTACTTTCGTAATAAATTTTATGACTTAATTGTACTTTTTAAAAAGTTTAAAGATTCAATTACTTTTTCATGATAAGTTTTAAGACTTTCAATGCACTTATCCCAAACAAATTCCCTAATCATCCAAGCCAGCATCTAAGGGGCTAATTATCTTAAGATCTGGGGTTTTTTTTTTTGTTTTTTTAATTGACTCCTATTTGAGAGAAAGGCCACACTACATGAACTAAAGAAAAACAAATTACTGACTAAAATAAACCCTTGTCACAAAAAAATAAGTAAATAAATAAAATAGACTATTGTAGCTACTTCAATTCCCCGTGTGAGCTTTTGACATCAATTTCATCAACTTGTCCTTTTTTTCCTCCTTAAATAATATTACGTTGGACCTAAGTATGTCTTTCAAAGACTTCATCTAGATTCTCGTCCGGACCTCAAGAATATCTAGATGTAAAAGAACTAGAAGGTATTGTAGGAGACGAGGAAAGAAAATATATTATACCAATTGAGAGGATTTAGATGTACGGACACCGACACGTTAAAATAAGGAAGCATCCATGGAACTTATCTTGTTACGGGTCAAATCGCGGACGACTCCTATTCAAAAGAAAGGCCACACTACATGTACTAAAACAGAGACAAATTGTTGACTAAAATAAACCCTTGTCACAAAGTAAATAAATAAAATCAACTATTATAGCCACTCCAATTTCCCGTGTTAGCTTTTGACATCAATTTCATCCAATTCCTCCGTTTTTTTCCTCCTTAAATAATAATTACGTTGGACCTAAGTATGTCCTTAAAAGGTTTTATCTAAATTCTCTTTCGGATCTCGAAATCACCTGGATGTAAAACAACTAAAAGATATTATTGGAAACAAGGCAAAAAAAAACATATTGTACCAATTTGAAGGATTTGGGCGAGCGGGCACCAGAACATTAAAATAAGGAACACATCCTTAGAGCCCGCCTGATTATAGAACAGGCCGCAAACGACTCCTATTCGAGAGAAAGGCCACACGACATGTCACAAAAATTAAACAAATGAATAAAATCAACTATTGCAGCTACTACAATTCCCCTTGTGAGCTTTTGACATCAATTTCATCCAACTCCTCCCTTTTTTTTTTCATCCTTAAATAATAATTACGTTACACTTCGTTTTTTGTCATATTACAGGCCTTGTCTCTTCAATTATTTTAATCGCAGAAGACCCGACAGCCGTGCACGGTCGTACCAGAAAGTTAGAGTCGACTCGGCCTGGTTTATTGCTCCCAGAAATTGAACTGCTGGACCCAAGAATTATAAATCTCGACCCCATAAATTTCTGTCGGATCCTCCCGGATACGCACTCAATTTTTTGCAATAAATGTGAAAGAGTTAAATAATATACCCGAATTTTATTAAGTAGTAGGTCATGGCACCATACACATTTTCCTCGTTTTAATAGGAAATATTTTCCATGAACTATATTTAACTCTTGGTATCCCTTCATGCTTCCAAATCCAGAATAACAGGCTTTCTTCAGACCTCTTTACCATACCAAGCATCAGAAGAGCATACTCAAAACACGGGTAACTTGAACTGTTCGATCTTTATCTCCGCCGTTCGTCGCCTTTTCAACGATATGGGTGGTTACCGGAAAGTGCAACTACATAACAAACAGTAGATATATTCTTGCCGCCCGTCCTTGTTCAGAAGAAACTGGGGTTGAAGCAACTGAACCCGTAGTCCCATATGGCCGGCAACGAACTGGGTTCTTGCAGACGTAAGCGAGGCATTCATCCATGCGAGATTGCCAACTTTTGAGATGGTGGAGATGTACGAGAATAGGAAACAATAGCAAAGGGGTTTTTCCGACCGTGGCTATATCTGCTCGTTAGCGGAAATTGCTAACACCGATGCATGCAAGTTAGATTCACTCGAGGAATTAGGATCCTTCACTGGAGTTTCATACTTGTCAGATGCTATTTCCAAGATCGATATTTGTACTCAAACATGAGAAAGCGTAGTATTAAGAGTCTCCTACCTCGGGCAATCCAATTCCAAGATGGACCGAACAAGAAATTAGTACGACATTGAGAAGGTTCCTGCACGAGATATGATGCCCGCAGCGTTTTGGCACCGTCAACATAGTACCCACAGGAAAGCTTCAGTATTTGGCTCGTATGATTCTTCTTTACATACGAGAAACCAAAAAACCATTTGTCCCCACAAACATGGCTCTAAAGTAGTCCATCGCAAAAGGGGTTGAGAATGTCGGTATAATCCAACAAATAGTGCAGACGATACCGCCAAAGAATATGCAATATGCCTAAAGACCACGTAACACCCGAACCCAGGAAATGCCGAACTGTCTAATTCACAATTCTTGTTTCTGAAACCTAGTGTTACAACAGAACAGAGAAAACCAACCAAGTATAACATTCTGGGATACCTGCAGATTCAGTAATGTTGGAATCATGGTGCACACAGGGCCTATGGAGCCTCGAAGATGCAAGATGTACTAGACATGATGTACTGTCAAATTATAGTTGCTATGCACTGCGCATATGAAAAGCACTACAAAGCATAACAACCAATTGAATGTTAGAAAGCAGAATCTTAAATACAAAAGACATTGATTTGTGAAAAAAAGAACCCAAAGCTCATATTTACTCCCATTTTCTGAATGCAAAGAATGGTATCTGCTTCCATTGCTGCTACATTCTCTATAGACTTTGTCATGCCACTTGACCATGTAACTTAAGTTAATTGCAAACAAACACAGGGAACATGCAGTGTTGCTCCGACAAAAGTGACCATCGAATTGAACAAAAAACATATTAGGGAGCAATTTCAAGCCTGGGCTCAAACGAAAAACCAGTGAAAAGCTGAAGAGGGAACCTCTTCGTCACCGGGCACTTTAGAGACCACTTCCATTGTTTTTGGTTCATGTCAAAAAGAAGTAGCATCGAGGAGCCATAGCTCTGGATGTATATCAGATCATCCATACCACTGCTGGCAAAAACATCATCAAGTTCCCCAAATCCTTGAAAGCACTTATGGGGCATGCGGGCGATCTCTTGCCACTCCCTCCCTTTTAACATCCAGATGCCAATCCCCTTAATTATGTCAGGCCAATCTTGTTTACCAATTCCTCCCACCATAACCAGGTTCTCCTTCAGATTCATCAGACGGCCACAGGTAAGGGGGCAAGGTACTGAAATAGAGTTCCTGATCAACAGACCATGGGAAGATCGGCCTGAGAGATCATATGGTATTAAGCGATGACGGTTTTCCGGTGCACCACCACCTGTTGAGTAAATCAAGAAATACAAAATGCCATCACAAATTACACTCTCGTCACCAGCCCTCCAACCGGTGAAAACCTCAGTAGATGAGGTGGCCCACATCCTAGTCTCGGAATCATATAGATGAATTGAAAGATCCCACTTGAAAAATTCCCCAGGGACTTGCTTTGATTTTACAATGGAGATCTGATAACCATTGGAAACTCTGCTGGCCGACATTGCCAGGGCACTGTAATCAGAAAATTTCAAACCCGGCGGCTCTGCTAGCTTCCTCGAACGTCTAGTGATTGGGTTGCAGACGTATAATTCACTTCTACTGTCATTGTCCATGAAGGAAACCAACCCACATGAAGAAGCTTTGAACCAATTGGACGTTTCAATGCAAGGCAGGTCAATATTGTACCACTTCCTGGGGATTGGATCATAGGCATACCCACCAGGCTCATCAGAACTCGTAAACATAAAATACCAAGGTTTCTGTGACAATACCTGTGACAGGTTCCATAAGAACCTTCTTGAACTAACTATTTCATGCCATCTTTTACTGACAGAACCTGCTCTGAAGATGCTTGCAACAGGGAGACAAGCCAAGATTCGTTCCAAGAGATCATCCGGCAAGATTAAATCCAGAGAGACTGCAGAAGCTGCTTGATTGCCTTCATCGCTGAGCTCAGAGAACAATTCGAACTCATCTATGTCTCTAGCAGTATCGTCATTGCAGTGACTAACCCAAGATGTTTCTCCATCCATCATCTCAAACTATAAGTAAAAGGCCTGACAACAATAAAAATTTGTTAAACCTAGCTAAATGAAAGAAAAAGTGCTGCCCCGAACAAAAAAAAAAAAGTGCTGCAAAGGAAACTGAAGAGAAGATCAGACGAGTTACTAGTTGCAAAAATCTTTTGGAAAGGGTAAAAACAGATTAGTGGAATGCAAAGATTAGTCAAAAACATATCAAACGCTGGAAATCTAGGTATATACCGATATCATAATCCCTTAGTAGCCTCCAAAGAAAAGCTCATCTCCAGATGCCATCAAAGAAAAACACGAGAAAGTCCTCAGCAATGTCAGATTTCACCATTAATCATCAAAACTTAGAAAGCAACACTCCAGTAACTTGCATTCCCCCGAAGTCAAATCGAATCAAATCTGTATTATTCTATAGGTTTGCTTCCGTCATTCAATCGAGTTGCAGAACATCTGAAGCACAATCAACAGAGCACAATGTCCATAAACTCAAGACCTTACCCCCATGAAAAGAAGCCACATTCAGGTACAATATAGAAGCAAAGCCAGAAACATAAATTACTTCATTCATCATCATCATCGCAACAGGACCAGCACAAAACAACATAAAATTTCAATTCTCTAGCTGGATTCCACAGAGTCATGGCTAGCAAACAAACCAGGCAATATTTGGGCACCCGAAACAGAGGCAAAGCAATTTGAGCTAAGCTAAAATGAAAAAGGACAAACCAAAAAAGGACTGGTAATACCAATCACACTCAAAGGCCCACCCACCAGTACCACACCAAGCAATATTTGGGCACCCGAAACAGAGGCAAAGCAATTTGAGCTAAGCTACAACGAAAAAGGAAAAAAAGGACTGGTAATGCCAATCACGCTCAAAGCCCCACCCACCAGTACCGAGAAATGACACATCCTAGCTGAACCCACCTCACGGATTGAAACCACAACCGGATCAACGAAGTACGGGAAAGGAAAAAAAAGAAAAAAGAAACGCAAAAAAGAAGGAAAAGGAAATAGCTCCGTTAGATCGAGCGACGAGAAGTACCTGGTCGAGAGCCCTCTTCAGAGTTGGAGGCTAAATGGGTGAAAGCAGATTCAGGCGAAAGTTTCGAGATTTGCGGGCGAGAGTCGATATCGATGGTGAAGAATCCGAAAAAAGGAGCTACTTTGACGGCGAATACGAAACGGCGGTACCATAGAACTCTATAGTATAACAGGCGCACCCAAACAAGAGAGAGAAAGATCGGAACCGACCCACGTTGTAATAGATTCCGAGAAGGGTGAAATGGGGTTGCTCCAGATTTGGTAGATAACCACGCCTGAGCAACCCACCGCCGCAGAGGGAGAGAGAGAGAGAGAGAGAAGATCTGGATTTACATGAGCGCTCTGGAGGTGTTAGAGGAACGACTGGCAAGGAAAGAAATTAGAGAAGGCAGTTTTCAGTAGGCTGCGGTTGTAGCTGTGGACACAGAGAGGGGGGTTCTTCTGGCGTGGGGACAAGAGACCGGAGTTTAGAGAGAGAAAGAGGGCGGCGCGTGTTCCCACGCACGCTGTCCCTCGGCCACGGCTGAGAGAGAGGGAGGGGGCAAGGTAGAGTGGGGAGATGGAGGGAGGCAATTAGGATTTTATTGTTGAAAAGAAGACATCGTTAGTGTAATGTAATGTTCTGTTCTAAAGGAGATCAGCCGTTGGATTCGTATGGCGGGCGAATTTCTGAACAGCTCGTACTGTGCTCGACCGAGCCTCTATTTTTGATCGTTAGCATCTTAGTGGAGCTATGGGGACCGGCTCGTCTAGCCATCATCAGGTGTTCGATTGGAAATGATAAATAATAGTTATGAAATCGAATTATCCAAAACACATATGAAACTCTTATTATGACACTCAAATGGGGTCATAAGTGCCGATGGTGTCTCCCCATCTTTTTAGATGTCAAAAACAAAATATCTATGTATGTAATCAACTCTAAGCTAAATTAGTTGCGAAAAAAGATAATAACGCGTATACTCTTTGAATTATAATTTTTTTTTATGAAATAAGTATCATAATTGAACCCAAAAAAAAAAGTATCCTAATTGCTTTGTAACCTATGCATGAGAGAGCAAGTCGAAATTGGACAGCCACAATGTTAAACTTGCTAGTAAAAATAAGTCTTTTCTTCCACCATGCGTGTAGAGCACAAAAGTCATCCCTTTCATAAAGAAAAAAGAAGAAGAAGAGAAATTAAAGAAAATTTGTTGGAATTTTGGGCACAGTGAACAGAAAATTTTGTAATGCCATCTTACTCATCAATCTCCATTTTTGACTTTACATGCTTTATTTTTATTTATTTTTTATTTTTTCTTGCTACTAGTACTAGTGCCCAATCCTTTTTCAATTTAGGCCTCCCAGTTTGTCGCCCAGCCCTCAAAATTACGTTATTTTATTTTTCTTTATTCCCCTGTTTTTTTCCTTTTATTTATTTATTGTTTCCGGCACACGTTTTACCAAACCCCATTGCGGTCTATAATTCCATCTGATTTGCATTTTTTCATTCTCTATACTTTGATCTAATTTTCTCTATTATTAGGGCGTGGCATATTCAACGAAAACTACGTGGAAGTGAATAACCGATGCATTGAATGTACCTACTTCTAATTACCAGTGCCCCTACGGCCTTCCTCTTTGAATAGCCACGAGGCAATGAAAGTGTACTTCACGAGAATTAGCATAATCATTTTGTTATGACGGAATATATAGATAGCCCTAGTATTTTAGATTAAGCTAAGGGTAGTTAGTTTCAGAGCGAGTTTGCTTCCCACAAAAACCTGGAACCTACTCGATCGAGGCCAATTCTAACTTTTGGGAACCAAAAACTGAATTGAAACCCTTTACAGCCAAGTTGCAATTTTTTTTTTTCATTTTTAAGATAACTTAATTTTTTTTTTGACATAATTAATACATCAGCTCCCCTTGGCAAAATGATTGAAGCACTCCTTTGTGGCAATTACTATGTATATGTTTTTTTTAAAACAAGATTAAAACTAGTTAAAGGCTTGTGTGGATCAGTTTCTCGATAAATTCAATGATTCAAAAGGTTAACTCGAGAACCGAACTGGTCTCTCGGAATTATCACCAATGACAATGTTTCAAATAATGCATAAAAACCAAAGTCACGCATGTAATTAAGGAAAAATTAAAAGGGTCTCTTGTTGTATAGAATTTGGCAATTGGGATGATGCACAATCTATAATCATTTTCAAATGATTATTCCCTCAAAGGTTCTTTAGGTTAATGCTCTGTGTGTGGAGCTTTCCTAGATGTCTCCAACATATAGTTTTATATCTCATGCAACCAAAGAAAGGCATTGATTACCTAAAATCAATTTGGCATCCAAGTGTCTGTACTTTGTACCAAAAGAGAAGAGGAGAGAGAGAGTGGCCTTTAGTGGTGCCACCACTACGAAACTCTCTTTCCAACCAAGCCACCTTAGGCGCCACATTAAGTCATGTCACACTTCCAATACTTTATTTCTAATTCGATGCCCCTTTGAATATGCCGCTCTTGTTAAGGGAAAATTCCAACCAGATTTGTAATTTTGATTCCGTTTATTTTGCGAAAAATTAATGATTTGAAAAAAATATATATATTTTTATTACTTATATAGCTTAAAATAATAAATTGATGAAAAAATGTATTTATTATTGATAATATTTAATATCTAATTATTAATTATTTTAAATTATACAAATGATTATTTTTTTAAAAAATATTTTTAAAATTATTCATTTTAAAAGAAACAAATGAAGCTTTCATTTATAACAAGGATGCGGATGAAATTTGATCTGACCCAACATTGAAAGCGACGTGTTTCGTGCTAATTTATTCCATTTGTTAATCATTTTGTGATTGATATGACAATTACGTGGATCTTTCGGGCCACTAGTCGGTCCTATGCGCAAGCCGCCTTCGGTTGCACGCTTTTTCTTGGAATCAAAGGATTATTGATTGATAAAACAAAAAAAACCACCACTAAAACTAATATTCGAGAAATTGTTAATACGCCTCCTATTTAATATGAAAGATTAATATTCTTCGAAACGACTCGATAAAGAAGCGATGTCTTGCTCTCCTATTGTCTTCAAAGCCACAGGAAACTTTCTCAATGCCCTAAACATCTGCCCGATCGTGCTCTCTTGATGGATTGTTACCTCATCAAGAACATGGCATCGGATTTGGGCTATGTTCAACACGAGTTGCTTTCTTGTAGAGAAATTAAACTCGAAATCGCGTATAATCGAGTGGCTACGAAGAACCCAAAAAGGCTTTTGGTTCTATGAGTACTGCCGTGGATTGAATGGAAGCTAGGGATACACCTTTCTTTGAACATGGAAAACGTGCTGTTGCTGATTCGGAAAATCATGCATAGTTTTTTGCTTGCACATTAAAATATATAAATATATATATAACGAGAAAGAAAATGAAGAAACCAAACTCCTCTTTTTTATTTATTTTTGGGACTTTTTTTTTTATGGTTCCCATTCGCTGTTGGGTTTTTTCAATTCGAGTGCGCCACCACATGAGGTGTTGAGCAAAGAAAAGAGAGAAAATAAAATGGAAATGCAGAGTGCTCCACGCGTGATTTGGCAAATCACGCGCCTCCATTCATAATCCTTTTGGAATTTCCATGCAATTAATTTATTCCTTTTAAAAAAAAAATTAATTTATTCATTGAGTCAATCGACTCCGACTTGGGATGCGTTCTCTTGGTTCGATCATGGGGGCTTTTTCTTTATTCAATTCTTTTTATCATCGTCTTTTAACACAACGGATGTGAAAAAGAAAAAAAAAGGGTCTTGACTCGGAAAAAAGGGGGAAAAGGCAAAAGAAAAAAGAAAACATCAAGCATCGTATCAGACAAAGCAACAACCTTAATTACTTCACTATGAAGCATGCAGAAATTTAAAAAAAAAAAAAAAGATTAAAAAAGAGAAGGGTAAAAACCAGAGGCAATTAGCCAAGCCCGGCAAGTATATACGCACGGCAGTTGGCACCTCCGGACACAAATATATATTATTGTCTCTTTTTTGGCATTATTATTTTATTTTTGGGTCGAATTTCACTAGGAAATTAACCGTAGAAACATACTAATACTGTACTCGAGCCTCGATGGAGAAAAGATACAAAAAGAAAAAGAAAACGAAAGCAAGCGAGGAGTGATGGGTTATTTCTTGAATTGAATCAGAGCAATCATATAAAAAAAGAAAATTGACATAAGAGTTTACCCATATTTACTTCAGAATAGGGCTATGTCTTGCAAAGGGATTCAATTATGATATTTTTGGATTTTCAAGCACACTTGCTTACACGTAAGTAAAATATATATAGGACTTAAAATGAGCCCAAAGCCCAAGGTTATCCAAATCCCTTTAATCCCACAACAAATGAAAAAAGAAAAATCGATGTTGTTTCAAGGGTGCTGCCCCCGAGCCCCCGCTCGCTCACCAGCGAGTGGGGCCGCCGTCCGCTCACCGGGGAGCGGAACCCCCGCCCGCTGTTCGAGCAACGGGACCCCCGACATTTCATGTGTAGGGGTTATATATCGTCGATTCATACTTCGATTTCCCTAAACTCACGTGGGCGTGCCCGGTATGAGAAACAAAAGTCTCCGAAGTATTCGCCAACTCCAACAAGAAGAGCACGTGTCCTCTTGCAAATGGGTATGTTAATTAAGGTTCTTTAATCGATACCAACAATAGTCTATCACATTAGTTTCGTAAATCGGGCAATACAAGCTAATTGGGAAAAAGCAAAGGACATAAAAGAGAGAGATTGAAAACAAAGAAAGTGGCAAGTAAATGAAGTTGGACTTTAGCAAGTCCTTAAAAGGTTATATCTGGGTTATCGTCCGGATCTCGAGATCACTTTGATATAAAACAAACAAGAGAATATTGCTAGGGACGGGTCAAGAAAAAGATACTATATTAATTGGAGAAATCTGAGCAAGCGGATATCAATATGTTAAAATAAAGAAAGTGACAAGTAAAGGAAGCAAGAGAAAGAACAATTACTAAACAAAGCTGTAGTAGCTCTAGCTCCATTGTTTTTGTGAATGCAGCTAGGGATTTAATGCAAGTAGAAACTTGCTAGCGGAAGGACAGCTTGTGTCGTCAACCAATTCAATCCATTTCTTACAAGAAGTTCGGGGAATCGTTGCTAAGTTAATTAGTGCAATGCCGACACCTTTTCGACTCGATGGAGTCTTCGAGAAAATTATTGGTTCGTGCCTCCTTTGGCCTCTTAGGGTCGGGGGATAGGCGGCCTCCATGTTTCCTATTCATGTGTAGACCCCCTCGAGCCGGTTTGATTTTGGCTTCTGCCCACTCCTTTTTTCACACTTTGTTTCGTGTTCAAGGGAAGAGCGATTTGGTTCGGTCAGGTGGATCGAATGAGTTGGTTATTCGCGTTGAAGTCTCACTGTTTAAGGAGACGATGAAGGGAGCTTTCGATAGAGCTCGTCGACCGGTGTCGCGATGTTTTTCTCGAGTCGTGAATGTGTGGAAAACCATGCCGGTATGGCTTCTTCACGAGAGGCGGTGCTATTTGTGCGTGCGTTTTGGTTGATAACGCGTGTTTTTGTAAGTGAATTTTAGAAAACCCTAACTTCTCTCTCACCCTGTAATCTTCTCGTGCATAGATAGGTTTTTTTTATTTTTATTTTATGTCGTTGGTTTTTAGGTGTTAGAAGTTCGTCCTCCTGTGCTTCATCTAAGTGTTAGGACTGATTGGGTAATTCTTCCCTAATTAGCACAGCAGGATAAAAAGTATGGTGAGATCCTTTTAGAGGATGAAAACGATGGCTTAATTTCAAACAATGATCAAGAAGAAGAAAGTGAGAAGAGGAAGGAAAGAAAAAAATGAAGGATCGTAAATGCTTGACCAAACTGTGCACATTATTAAACATGACATTGCAAAAAACAAGAATAATCTCGAACACGACGGAACCGATAATATCGACTAGAATGAATGCATTTCCGTTTTGAATCAAGAATCCGATAATGTTGTAGAGAAGAAAATAGACTTTGAAAGAGTGCACTGTGATCACTATAACGAAACGCACCGTCTCGATATAATCTTCAAAATGTTGGGAAGGGAGCTGTTAGCAAGAACGTGCATGAGTGAGACCATCGATGTCCTACTAAGTACTACCTAGCCAATGGTAAGATCCCGCTAATGATGGCTGCCAATGAATATGAGGAAATAAATCAGAATTTATTTTATTTATATTATTTTGGAACTTTGACGAGGGCATGGAAGCTAATAAAGTATGTTTAGGTGAGCAGAGCAGTTGTGAAAAGGACCCGACTATGGTCCATGAACTAGGCGGGAATGATTTTCAACCACCGAACCATATGTCATTCACAAACATCAGAATCGAACCAGAATGGAGCGACAGTACCCTATGATTAATTAATCGATCGATTAGCTGATTAATTGGACTAATTAATCAGGTGGGCAAGTGACCAAAATAAGGACATCGTCCAACCACGCAAGCTAGGCAACAAGGCGTATTGGGACCGTTCAATCATCGTGACGCCCCATCCCCGAGTGACGAGAGACGACGGGAGATTTCGGATCCTTCCAGGGTCCATTCCACGTGCTAAATCCGTCTGATCGATTTGTCGCTCGTCGCGGGAACGGTTAATTATACAGTATCGAAATAAAGGAAGTGTTCTATCGATTCCGTCGACCCACGTCGTCCATTGACGAATTTCCCTCGGTGAAGATGCAAGCGCGACAGCTAATGCTTCGAGTGCCACCAACAAGGAGGACAGAACATCATCGGCTCTGCTAAAAAACCAGCGGCGCGTGCGAAACTCGTGCGAAACTCGCCATTGTCAACCCTTAAAGAAGAGGAAGGAAGGCGGAAGAAAAGGACGGAAAAGCGAAGACAGGACGTTTCTCTCTACGAGACCCCCAACAGATCAAATTTCTCTTCTGCGATCACCAGACAGGTAGAAGTTAAAAAAGACATAATAATAAATGGTGACGAGAAAAAGGGTGAAGCTCGAGGTGAACATGACCCCACAAGGGAGTCACGATCACCTCCGGGAGCAGAGCAGAGACGGTTCTTGTTTTTGGTTACAGACAAAATGCATATAAAAATAATGGGGCGATGTCTACCGTGCAGTTGCTACTGCTGCAGAGTCGGCCAGAAATCTGGAGATGTCAAGGCCGGGGGAAGAGAAATAAATTTAAAGAAAGCAGGTGGACCAGAGGGAAAGGAAGGGACTCGGAGGACTCGGAGCCATGTATCGATCCCCATGCAAAGGAAAAAGGAAAGGGTTTTTTTTTTTTTTTTCTTTTTCTGACTTCGTTTTCGACATCTAATCAGTCGGTGTCGTCGGGCTTCGTGCCGTCTCTCTCCTCCTGTCCTCCTCCTCCTCCTTCACCTTCTCCTTCTTAATTTCCTCGTGTTTCGAGGGGGTGACGACAGGTTTCTCTCTCGTGAAAACAGGTTTTCACTCGGGCATTTTTGCCCGTTCGTTTTCGTGCAAGTTGCCCTTTTTCTTTCTTCTTTTTCTCCTTCGGGCGAGCGAATCGATGACGCTCTGCGGGTGTCAATAAGGCATCGGCAAAAGGGTTTATTGCAATTTTAGTTGCCCGCCAGGTGGTTTGGACGTTAGGACAGCTTAAGAGCAAGAGAGGCAATGTCGATTAAGGAAATGATTCGTTCGTCGGCAGATTTGGTTTGAAAAGATGATACACCCCCAAGCGAATCGCCGCCGATAAAAAAGTGATGATGAAACGGTGATAGCTCCAGCATTTTGGGCTTTCTTCCTATGATGTTTATTCACAAGAGCGGTTCGATTCTTTCGCAGCCCGGTTCGGCCTTTGGTTGCTTGCATTTCTTGGGCCAGGCCCTTTTTGCATTTGTGCGAAAGGGTGGAGGAAGTTTGCTAAAAAGTTCATGTTGTTCATCAAATGCAGCAAAGACAGAAAAACACACAGGGTCGTCATGCGATACACTAGTTGAAACAATAAGCCGAGTAACGGAAAGGACAAGCTTTTCCGAGAGACAGTTATTCCACGACATTAAGACATACTTGTTCCATACGTGCACACTTATTAGCACACTAATCTCGTCTCCCAGAAACTTACGTAAAGATTTGCCTTCGGAAACATTTATCGACCATCCTCTCAATTCGCGGCATCCGCGCATGACTTGGCATGCGAAGATCGATGCTTCGCTGCCGCCATTCTGCACCTCGATTTCATTCTCTTATTCCTGGCCAATCTCCTCTCCAAATCCTTCACTCTTCCGGTCAATTCGGATATCACGTTCAACTGCTCTTTCCCCGCTTCCATCAGTTTCTCCATCATCTCCCTCAGTTTCTCGTTCTCTTCGATTAGTTTCTCGCTATCGTCCATCTCCTCCACAGGCCTGCTCACATTTGAATCATCGAGACTGGGTGGTGACTGCTCAACTTGATCAGCACCTTCGTCCGAGACAGATTTTTTCGGAGCAACCACCACCTCCTCCTCGTGACTATCTTCTTGTACATCCACTTGCTCTGCAAGATGTGTCGACAGATCGATATTTTCCACATTTTCTGCAATGAATTTTTCCTTCTCCCCAGCTAGAGCTTCACTGTTCAACATGTCAGAGCAATTGCAGCTAAAGATCAGCAGAGACGATGGCCTTGTCTTCATTTACAATTCGACAAGTTTCCACTGTGGGTCCTAACATCCCTGGCCGGGCTTCTTCTGGTCGAGGAGGCAAAAGAGCTTCATCGCTGTTACCCTCTTCACGTATCTGGTCTCGTTCTGCTCCATTGGATGCATCCTGTGAAGATTCCTCGCTCTTTAGAGAGCCAGCAGGTGACAAATCATCTGGTCCTGGTGCAACCAGTTGCTCTAGATGCACATTGTCAACTACTTTCGAAACTGAAGTCATTGGTTTGGGCCCTTCCAGCTGCTGCGCCTCAATGGTCAGTTTGCCACAACTTTCTGGAGAAGTAATAGCCTCGCTACCTTCATCGCAGTTATCATGTCCATTGAGCACAGAATCTAATTCGCCAACCTTATCATGCTTGCTGAGCACAGAATCTGCAACATCCTCCTCTGCAATATGAATCTTGCTTGCCGCTTCCACTTCAGGTTCTCTTCCACGAGATGTCAAGTCATCATTTCCAGTGCACAAGGTCGGGCTGGTAAAAGTAGCAGGCTCCACACTGTCCAACGCCATGGTTCGTTTCTCCTCGTCTGCTTGCGGCAATGGTTGCAGAGCAGAACTTCCTTGATCTTTACTCATAAACTCCATCTTCATGCTGCTTCCATCTCCCAAATCGGATGCCAGCCTAATCTCATCTTCAACCGTAGAATCATTGTTACTTTTCTCCACCGTGGCCAACTCCTGTCTCTCATCCTTTTCTCCAGTAGGACGCTCCGGATTAGTCTCTGTAGGCTCCATAATGCTGACCACGGGTGGTTCACCGTCATCACTTTCGTTTAGATGTCTGAAGTCCTGTACTGTACAATTCTGCAAGGCAGCTTGTTGCAACTCCACATCCAAGGATGCTGATGTTTCACTTTTCAAATCCTCGACTGCAGCTTGTGTCTTATCATCAATGATACATGAGCACGCATTCTCTGATGGTTCAGACACTGAATTTTCAGCTTTGAGAAGTTGTGCTTCGTCTGATTCAAGTTGACCACCGATGTTCTCACTAACTAAAAGGCTCTCTTCCAACTGTCTCTTCGGTTCCTCATGGTGTTCTTTCTCGCTCACCGTACATTCATCATTCCTAGCAGTATCAGAGTTATCAACAGACTCCTCCAGGCTCTTCGTTGTCAAAGAATCAAGCTCCTCCTGCAAGGCAACTAGCTCCCTTGCCAAAGATTTTCGAATATCTCGCAAATTAGGATGTAATCCCTGGAGCAGAAAAAACAAACCCGAATCGGCAAGGAGAACTAGAAGCATCTAACAGAAACAAGTCCATCAAAAGTTTTCAGGTTTCCATGCCAAAAAGCAAACTCAAAGACATACTACTGAAAAAGGGTTAAGATGGACACTCGTTTCGTTACATATTCACTTACAGTGTCCTAGCATCCAAGTCATCATAAGCCATAACAGGGCTGTGTAGATTAATAAAAAATTGTTCACAACCCTGATTACCAATGAATGTGGGGCTCCTACCCTGCTCTCTTCTACAAACAGAGTCAAGTAAAATATAAACAACATAATTCATTATATCAACTGGCTTACCTGAATTGTATCAAGCCGTAGCAGAAGATTCATTATAGATTCTCCAATGAGTACATTCTGCCTTTCAAGTTTCCCTTGATCAGGCAAAGTGTCATATGAAGATGCTAGCTCCTCGATACTCTTCCTTACCTTAGTCACCTCATCACGAACCTTAGCCATTTGCTTTAGTTTCTTCGGGGTCTCCCATTTCCTTACTTGGAAACCACGATAGGCTGACTGAATGCGCATAGCAGCTTCTTCATCAGATATAGTCCTTGAGGCTTCCAACTCTTTACTTCTATTTTCGGTGCTTTCATCACCTGCAATTGTAGCTCCCTTGTCCTCTTTAGTTTCACAAACCTCCTCCTTCTCCCTGTGGTCTTTGTTCTCTTTAATCTTTTCAGGATATTCAATCTGCAAACTGCTTTGTAAGTCTCCACTATTGTTGTTGCTAGGACTGGGAGTTTCCCCTTTCACCTCAATGACTTTCGCTTCTTTCCTTTTCAGGTGCTCGTCTGAAGTTCTATTCATGCTTTGGGCGCATGAATTTTTTTCGTTACTGTCTGTAGAGGATGCATCACTTGAACTGCGAGATTTTGTTTCAGAACCTGGAGGACTAGGAGATCTTGAACTACCATTGCGGCCTTCTTCCTAAGCAAGGGATCAACTCTCAGACAAACCGGGGGCAATTTTGATGTTTTGGTCGGGGGTGATGACAACTTTCTGGCATCAGATCCAGGGACCCTATCAACAGGTGTATCTGTAGTTCTTTTGTTCAAGGCATTTGCTGCTTCTTCTTGAGAGTTTCGCGAGTCATTCTTACCCACACAAGGCTCTCTGTCTTTCACATGAATGTTCTTCTCTGCATCCTGATGGCGTGACCCAACTTCATTTCTATAATTTTCTTGCGGTCGTCCTCCATCTGAAGTTTTATTATGATTGTTATAAACCTGCATCGGGAACACCTTGAAATTGGATTCAGGAGATTCCAGTGTATTGGCTTGTTGTTCCTTCTCAGCCCTTGCCTCCTCTTTTTTATCACAAGACGGAATCCAGATGACAGGAAATGGATAGTTTCTTTCATTATCCCGCGCTTGCTGATTATGTGATATTTTCTTTTCTCCTCCTTGTTTTGAATGGTCATAGTTGTCCATGAAGAGAGGAAACCAACTATTCCACCCAGGCTCCTTATGCAATGATGAAAGAGCTGGTTTCTTTTCCTGGGAAGCAGTATCAAGATCCACGATCCTTGGTTTGGCATGGGTTCCCTGCTCTTTGTTCCCGTTATTTTCAGGTGGGATCCAAACAATTGGATATGGAAAGTTTCTCCAGTTCGCTGGCACCAAGGACTCTGAATAATTCCCACCCTTCTTGTCTGAATCTAGGGGCTCGTGCTCTTCTATCTTGACTCCCTTTTCATTCTTTGGGTCGCATACATGATTAGGGCATCCACAGCAATGGTGCTCTCGAGCCACATACAGTTGTTCCATTGGATAAGTAGGTGGATAAGGCAATTCATTATGACTAGCAGAGGGTTCACCATTCCCAGGATAAGGTCCCCAACAATGAAACAGAGGTGGCTGGAAAAAGTGAAGGTAGGGTGGTCTGTGATAGTAGCTGGGAATTGCCATGTGGTTATAGCAAGCATGGCATGGAGTAGGATAGCTGCAATTACCAGCATATGGGTATGGCAAGGGCTCATGTGGAACAGGAAATACGGTCAGATTGATCCCCAGTTGAGGTGGAATCTCATCCGGCATCGGCTGGTGACATTGCCTGCAAGGCATTACATAACTCTGACGGGGATGAGAATCCATGTATCCATAAGCAGGTGACATCTTGAGTGGAAATTTATGGATTTGTCACTCTGAAGTCACCAATATCAAATCTTTATTCTGTGCAGCGAAGAATAAAACCCCATCAGAAAAAGAACATATATTGCTGAAGTAAAAGGGAAAGAAGATGTCAAAAATTGATCGTGGACGAGCAGAACAAGGCAAGATAGACCTAGTAGTACTAACACCTGTGCTTAGTAATTTTCCAGCAGAATCGTGCGAACCAGTAAAAGGTATTTGCATACATATACAGTATTTAAAGCAGCACATCATCATCATAAAACTCTACAGAGACAAGTCTAGCTGGACGAGCAGACACACAAACACGAGATGGAGACGATCTAATACCAAATGACCATACTATCGAACGGTTTTTCAAGTAATATAGGTTTGAAGAGCTGCAGAAATTATCAGACGCAGAACAGAAATAAGAGAGAGGCACAGGCACATAGTACTTTGTCATAACCATAAGCTTCAGAAGATCAAAAACAATTATCAGAACGCAGAAATCAGTTAAAAGGGACTCTTTTCCGCATAATTTTGGGCATATCCTATGAGATGGTTTGCAGAAATGCTCAGACAACAAAAACCCCATCTATTATTTTGTGGAAAATAAATGATTTGAAAAATGCTTTCGTAAAATTATCGATTGTATCACTTAAAATAATTAGCTAATGTAAAATATTTTTATTTTCAATAATAATTTATTTTTAGATATTTTTATGAATGATGAAAATATTCATTTTTCGTTAATAAAAAATAATGTGGGAAAACCATTTACTGACGTCCTTACAAAAGAGGAGGGAAAATCACGACATCCCACCGAGTACCTCCAACAAGGTGCCGCAAGATACTCAATTCCTACCAATTCTGCTGGCCAACAACATGCTCGAGTTCAGAAGATGACAAACAATCACCGATGAACTGGGCGTCATCCGAAGATTATTCGAATGCCCGCGAACCAGATCCACTTCGCCGGCGATGGCAACAATAATAAGGGACATCCAAGCGGATGACGCAGTCCCCACCAATACCGATGAGTTCCTACTCTCTACTCCGTCGTAACCACGAAACGAAGACCGAATTTACTGGACAAAATTCCCTAAAAGAAATCACCATCCGTATCCAAACGGACTTTGCAACACACAGCGACGGCCTATGCACACATTCAGTCCTCTATCCCAACGAAGGAACGCGCAAAAAGTGAGAAGCAAGAGGAGCGAGGAGGGAGGGAAGGAAAACGGCGACTCACAGCTTAAGGAGGAAGTCGAAGAGGCGGAAACAAAGACGAAGATCCACCGGGAACGGTTCCGCGAATCCGGATGACGCAGTCGTCGGCACGGATCGGTCCGCCCACCCAAACGAACGGATCGCTTAGAGCTAGAGCTTTCCTCTTGCAGTCGAGTACGAAGACGCGCGCTTCGGGTTGTTCGGCTCGAGAGACCTCCGCCCCCGGCTTTATATGGAAGGACCGGCGACGACGACGGAACGGAAGAAGGAAGAAGTAAAGAGTGTAGACAAATCGAGATGTTTCGCGCGCTTTCCCCCAGGTCTGGAGAAGCGTCTGGATATTTCCTTGCGCCAGGTGGATCTTCTCCCGACACGTGTGCCAGTTGTTGACCGTTTAGCCCTCTCGAGTTTCTTGTTTCTTCCGTGGGCCCCGCCCCCATCGCCCAATATTGGGAAATAATGCAATAATTCCATTTCATCTGCGGTTTAAGGATTTTCAAATTTAAAAAACAAATTCTCACCGTTTTATGCGATTAATCACTTCATTATAAAAAGCGATTTAATTTGACCTTTTACCTACGCGTCAAAAAAATTCTCCGCGGTCCGTCTCTCCAACTTCACTGTTCCAATTCGCATATTGCTCCTTTTTTATGTGCCTACGAAAGGTTAAGAGTTTGTTTAGTTCGACTTTTGAAAATATTCTTTTGGAAAATAGCAAAAGACTTTAAATTAAATGGTATTTTTGAAATGCAAACAGTGTTTGGTATAATGTAATGTCAAAGTGTATTGTGACACAATTTTGGTTAAATGTTATTTGAAAAAAAAAACACTACACTTGTAAAGGACTTTGACTATTTTTTTTCTATTGTAAAGGACTTTGACTATTTTTTTTTCTATAATAAAAATATTCAAACCTTTCAGCGGAGGCCGACGAGCCAGATTTTCTTAGGTGCGGGCTGCACAACTTTGGCTTTGGGGTCGCAAGGGTAGCACGACTCTTGCCTGAGGTTACTTGACCTTAGAGGTAGCCGTCGCCGTTCGAGCGAGGCTAGCTGGCGACGTAAGTAAAAATGATAAGGGTAAGAGTGGAATTTTAAAAGTTAAAGCGTGTGCAGAATAAAATCGACTCGGCATTCCGAAAAATGCTCAAAATCCAAAACAGGGTTGGGCATGCATTCTTGGAAAATGCAATGCGCCTTTAAAAAGCTCTCAAAAAAATTGCCAAACACCACTTTTATTTGTCCAAATACCTTTAGTGCCCCAAAGCCCAACCTAAAGATCGATGAACAGTTGCCGGTTGATCATATGAAATTGGTTTTGGATTTCTTTGGGAGGGGAGAGTAGACGGCATATGAACAATGAAGATGAATAATTGGGTGAGAAATTGTCAACCCCTTACAAATTGTGTTATCGCAGGGGGGGGGTCGAAACCCAGACTAACGGGAATGGGGAAAAAGAGTTAGCCGATTAGGTGACAGAGTATTGCAAATTATCAGTCAAATGCCTAAGAGCAGCGAGTACAAACAGCAAACAATGGGTATTTCCAGAGATAAAAGAATATCGCATCAGTATCCAAGAGGAGTGAACAGAATGCGGACCGTACATTCAAGCCGGACATCGCCCGTTATTAACCAGCTAACTGTAAAGTGCTTGGATCATGATCCTAGAGAGGTACACGTCATCTAAAAGACTGCTCCAATTCCAGAGGATAATCGCAGCGGAAGAAGAAACTAGAATGCAATTTACAACGATTCGACCACAAGACGTGAATGGTGACGGCTAGCGTCCATGTTATTTGGGATTCATGATACAGCACTAGCCTTCATCTTAGGCGTCTTTGGCTTGGCAAAGAAGGCTGATAGCATGCTTTTGCTGCGAGCAGGGGCACGAACAATCTCCCGCCGATTTGGAGTATCGAACGACCTGAATGTTGACAATGGTTTCGTGGCCTCCCAAGAATCCTGAAAGAGAACGGAGTTTACTGTGAGTAAATTTAATGCCTAGAACAATTCTTCAAAATCCCAATGTACAGTAGCGGCAGCAGAAGAGCTCCCCAAGATGACCTTTCGCACATCATCACTCACCACCTCAGATGAGAGGTAGAACAATTCACCGTAAACGTATCTATCAGAGATGGACTACAGTGTAACCGACTAAAAAGACACAGGGAATGTCTTCGATCTTGTAAAGTAACAAATTACCCAGCGTGCGGCACCAATTGATGGCAGGACTGCACCATATGTAGAACCTCCTGTTAGAACTTGTGGATGACCCGCTGAGGATCTTGTCAGAGCATTCTCGCCATGATCTACACAGATGACAAAATGGACACGATTGGAGATCATTCTTGTGTGCAGTAACAATGTCAGGAGAAATCATAAAAAGCTTGAAAGAAGAAAAATAGCAACACAGGACACACCTAGCAGATGAAAGACTTCAGGCTTTATTGCAGAATCTTCGGTGCTGCAAATGAAGCAGAAATTAAGCACCGTTCTGTTCTTAAGCAAGAGAATTGGTAAGCACAAGCTGACTAATCACCTTGCTGAATCATTTTGAGTTCCTTTCAACGTGGACTTAGTTTCTGACGCTAAATGCCAAGAAAGTGTTTTTGCAGCAGGGGTACCTAGGATAAAGATGATCGAGCTTCATGTCGGAAAAGAAAAATAGTGCAAAATCGGGTAAGATTAAAGTAAATAGCTAAAGCGCAATACTGTAAAGTCCATATACCTGAAGGCTGAAGACGAGATCTAGCTTGAAAATGATTTTGCCTGACATCTGTCTGAATTTGTGGACTAAAATGCACTTTCTTATTGACAGAATCTAGCTCATTTGGAATACGAAAAGGTTAATCATTGTACAGAGAGTGAGAGCATGCGATTAAGATAAGCTAACAAAAGAGACACAAAATTAACAAATTTCTCATAATCCAAGTCAACACCTCAGGAATGTTAAACAGTCTTACTTGGTAACATGTAGTGCTTGTGATGTCGGGGAATAATTGCCAACAACTGCTGCTGCCGGAGGCCTTCCTTATCCGTGTATGTTTGGCATGTAAGAAGTTGCTGAGGTGTACAAAAAGATCACTCACATCTCTATCTTGTAGTCTGTTGCACATGATTGTACTGTTAATCTAATGGTAGAAAGAGCTTACCTGATTAAAACTAGCGACCTTTAGCTCCATGACTGTGATATCCAAAGTTTGCTGCTCAATGAGGTCAGTTAATTTATAAGCCACTGTTCCAAGGTGATCGACAGCATTGACCAGGGCTCGTACAGCATAATCTTTCAGGTTGTCCAATACCCTAAATTCACCAGTGAGCCAAATTCCATAGATTAACCAACGAACTTAATTGTGGATGAGACATTGAGAAAACTTAGACAAGCACAACAGTCCAGAAGTCAGCTCGAGAATCCATGCTCAACAAACTATAGATATAGCTGTCAAATCATCAGGAAGTTGTGTCCTGAGAGGTAGATCGAGACAACAAAATCTAATGCAAGAATCTACCATAACATTGTAAACGAGAATAGTAGTTTTCAATTTGTTTTGCCATTGAAAGACCTTACAATGATCTACTCCCTCTGGCAAAGTTGCTCGATGGAGCACTTTCGAGATCTTCAATCTCATCAAATTAAAAAAACAATCTTTAGGAAACAATATTTAATAAATAAGAACAGAAAGGAGATCACCTTTCTAAAATTTCCCAACAACACAAGCTAAAAGAGCACCATTCTTTCTAAGTGAGACTCACCCCTCCATGTTTTACATATCATAAGTAATCATTTCGAGAGCCATTAGCCAAAAAAAATTTCATAACTTGTTGAACGACAAAACTGAAATCTGACGTACAGACCCCAAACATTCCAGTTACATGAACCAGGTCCTTTTACATGACTGACACTGACACTACTCTATAACCACGACCACTTGACACGACTCATAACCAAATAGATATGTCTTCCGATAGATAGCAAGATAAGCACTATATTGTCTTGAACAGCAAAGTGGGCAAAAGTGCAAGAAGAATGCTTCTGCGGTAAGATGAAAGAATACTAGGTATCATGTTGTAAACAAGCTGTTCATATCTAACATTTCAAGTCTTTCGGCCTTGCAATAAGCACTATATTTTCGATAGATAGCAAGATAAGCACTATATTGTCTTGAACAGTGAAGTGGGCAAAAGTGCAAGAAGAACGCTTCTGCGGTAAGATGAAAGAATACTAGGTATCATGTTGTAAACACGCTATTCGTATCTAACATGTCAAGTCTTTCGGCCTTGCAATATCAAGATGTTCCCAGTGAATTGGAGAACACCACTCACATCCTTATCTAAGAAACACTGGAACAGATGAGGTTTAGTCGCCATCCGAGTTCGGGACTGCTTAGGTCATCATCTATAGGCACTACCGAAAGCAAATCATCAGCTGTTCAGATTTTACACTTTCAACAAGACAGACCATGTGGCCGTCAGCCATAGCGACAGGTCCCAAGAAGACGATCGTAAAACACCTCAATGCCACTACTAATCCTAAACAGTGTAGTAATGGTGTGATGAAATCGTACATTTGCTTTTGCTCGCTGTTGAGATAAGACTTCTCGCAATACTCTGCAGCCGAATAAAGCTGAGGCCTCAAATTCTTCAACTCCTGCCACAGTATCAACACGGACACAACCTCAATTAATCACTTCGACAAATCAACAATTGGAAATCAAACTCTCACGATTGCGCACACGACTGTACAAGTCAACCAGCGATCAAACGCAACCGTCCACGAAGCACGACAACATCGTGCCCGAAGGAGAAGACGCGACAAACCAAAACCTCTCGAAAACAGATCAGCTCAAGCGCCAAGCAAGCGACAGATCCATCCCTCGGCATCCTCGCGGAAGCAACCTCACAAACTAAAAACAAGATTATCCAGAAGCACCGAGGATCAAAACCTGCAAGGCTTTGACGAAGCTCTTGCTCCGCTCCATGGAGACCTCGTCGAAAGTCATGGCCGGATTCTCCGACCTCGGCCGCTCCATTTCCATGCCCGGCGAGCTCAGCCTCGAGGCGCGCGCATCGGGATCGTCGCGAACCCTAGCACGAACCGAGGATCCCGACAATGCGAGAGGTTCCGGAGAGCGAGAGGTCTTGGTGAGATAGCTACACCAACAAGAACAAAACAAAATTTCCCACAGTAGAGAGAGAGAGAGAGAGAGATGGAGTGAGAGAGAAGCGAGATGAGGGGAGTGCGATGTGGAGTTGATGGCAAGGGAAAATGACAGAGTGAGAGTATTTAAGAGAGAGAGAGAGAGAGAGCTGTTTTATATGTTTGGCGGTTGTTGGCATTTGCACAGTGCCCAGACTTCCCGAGCAAGAAGACGGTCGTTGTCCATTCATTCACTCCCAGAATAAAAGCGCCAAAAAAAATATAAAGGGTTAATATCAGTAAAAAAATTAATAAATTACCGATAAATTTATTTAAAATTAATTTTTTGGTCTATCAAATATTCTAAATTAGTACGTTTGTAATAATTTTTCAAATCAATTTTTGAATTATCAAAAATCCCAAATCAATACATTCGTGACATGTTTATTCTCCGTTAACTTTCGTCAGATTTTATCGCGAAATTGATAGCTGAATAATACACGACAATAACTAGTAAGTCCATGTGAAAATTTATATTAATTTAGGATAAATTTATCATTGAAATTTTAGTTGGCCACAAATGCACTAATTTGAAATTTTTTGTGATCCAAAAATTAGTTTCAGAGTAAGTTTGTGTACTAGTTTGGAGGTTTTAGCTGTATTAACCCAAAAAAAAAGAAGAGAAAAAGTGAAAAGTCAGAAAAGCCCCCTACAATCAGAGATGGTATCTCGGAAACACGGGACGGGCTTTTCAGGACATTCACCCGCGTGGGACCCGGCACCTGGGCCCGCCCAGAAAACGATGGGTGGGCTAACGTTTCGCGGTCCATTTCGTAAATTTGGGCTGAAAGAGGGCCCATGATTCGCTTGATTCCAAGGGAGTAGGGGGAGGGGGAATGATAGCGTCTCGTAAGATGACGGTGCAAATGATGGCTAAGATGACGGTGCAAATGATGGCATCGGTGCGGGTCCGCTGGCCAATGAGCCCTCGCGTTTTGCGATAAAGCCCAGGAAAATCATGGACCTCGCACTAAAAAAAGTTTAATTAGATATATTATTAAGGTACTCACGAGTCGTACGGCGAGATAACGTAATCAACACGATCACGTGGCCAATGGCTTTTTTTTTTAAATCCTAATTAGTGCGCCTTAATCTGTTTTAATTAATTATGTTAAGGCACGTTAAATTGTTTTCGTGCTAAGCAACTTTTTCCTCACCGCGGTCAATAACTTCCTTTAAAAAAGAGTAATGTTTTAACCGGTTTAAACTTATCGCTATTTTCGATGTCTCGATCGAACAAAAGTTTTAGTTTGAGAGAAATGTGATCCTCCGAATGTACCGGCCAAAGATATATATATTTTTTTAGTGGGATGAATCCTTTTTTCAGTCGGAAACCTTTCTTCCCTTTGAGGTGACCTACCAAGACTGAGACAGCATGTCCCCCGGCACGTCACACAGCGGCCGAAACCAGCATCACAATGGTAAATCACTAACCTGATATGGGGCCTCCTGTGGATCTTAATTGTTGATTACAAAAGCCACATTATCACAAAAGAGGTAGCAAGCTACTGCATAGGGCCTCCGTGCGGCCTGTTTTGTAATCAGGCAAATTTTATGGATGCATTTCTTATTTTAACGTGCCCAGTGTGCCCGCACACCCAAGTCCCCTAAATTGGTACAATATCTTTTTTTTGTCTCGTCCTCGGCAATATCCTATTCTTGTTTTACATCAAGGTGATCTCGAGGTTTGGACGAAGACCTAGATCGGCCTTTTAAGGACTTGGTTAGGCCCATGTCGACTGGCCAATTATGTTAAGGCATGTTAAATGGTTGTCGTACTAAGCAAAACTTTTCTCACTGCAGCCAATAAACTTCCTTTAATAAAGAGTAATGTTTTAACCGGTTTAAACTAATTTATATTTTTTATATCTCGATCAAACAAAAGTTTTAGTTCGAGCGAAATGTGATCCTCTAAATGTACCGGCCCGATATTTTCTTTTAGTGGAATGAATCCTATTTTCGGTCGGAAATCCTTCTTCCCTTCGAGGTCACCTACTGAGACCACAACAGCGTGCCCCCCGGCACGTCGCACGGCGGCAGGCACCGGCATCGATCCGGTCCCTCGAAAGAAATCGCTGACCCCGATATATTTCAGATGGCAAGTGAAGTCGTGGAGGGCCCCCCCTCCTGAAGACAATGTGGGTGGGGATTGAAAGTGAAGGGCACACAGATGCGATGCGATGGGCCGAATCATGCCCACCGCGAACCAATTAACGGTCGAGAGGAGTCCGTACCCCCACTCTTCCGCCGTGCACTGTCGTCCACCATTTCCTGATTGCCGAGGGATCAGATCGATCTGAGGATCGCGTCAATGGTCAATCTTGACGTTCACGGACATCCCTCTCTCCTGTTGCCCCTGTCAATTCGTCGCAATACCGCCAAAGGTTCTGCCTCAAAAGTCCTCTTCATCGGCTGCACGGGGAGGGACCCGAGCGGCGACAGTAGGGGAAGGTCAATTTGAGGTTGAAAAACCGGTTCTTGATTTTCTCCGAAGAGGCAAAAAGAAAACCCAGAAGAAACCTGGGGAAGAAACGAACAGGCGGAATTTCTAGAGGGAAGGTGAAATACGAGCCGCGAGAGGTGCCAAAAAGAAACGAACAAATCATTATATAGAGAGCCGAAGATCAACAAAGAATCAACCTCGCAAACTAAACTCCCGGGATTGAAATTGAATCGATTCCGTAAAACGGCTCGCGAAAAAGAAAAACGGAAACAAGGCAGGGCGGAAAAGAGATTAAAAATGGGAAAATCTGGAAAGCGGGGGACGGACGGACGGACGGCGGCGGGATGTGGATCGGGTCAGCCGTGAGTGTTGATGGCTTCCCAGACCAAGTTCTTGGGCACGGGATTGGACAGGTCGCGGGCCTGCAGCGCGGCGGCCCTCAGCGTCCTAATGGTGCGGACGTTGGCCTCCCAGAAGGTCGGGCTCCGGTAGGGCAAGTTGTGCTTCTTGCAGAGGTCGCGGGCGAGCGGGGCGATCTTCCTGAGCTGGCAGCGGGGCAGCCTCGGGAACAAGTGGTGCTCGAGCTGGAACTGGAGCCCGCCGTGGAACCAGTCCATCCAGGTCGGGCACGTGATGTCGATGGTCCCGCTCGTCTGCTTCTCGAACCAGTCGCTGCCGTCGGGCGGGCCCATGTAGACGTTGGCGGAGAAGTGGTTCAAGCAGAATTGGATGTGCTGGACGGCGGTGACGCTCATGCTGGTGACCACGAACATGGCCCGCTCGCTCCAATTGGGCAGGCACGACACGAGCAGAGGGAACCAGGTCCAGAACACGAGGATGCCCAGGATGTTGAGGGCTCGATCTGGGACTTTCCTCTTGGAGAACAGGAGCAAGAATGTCTGGATGAACAGGTTGATCCTGCCGAAGCACATGACCGGGTAGAACGTCCAATGCTGGTAGCTCACCAGCAGCCTCGCCACCGGGTCGAAGCTGAGCTTCCGGCCATAGAAGACGGAGGTGAGCGAGCTGAAGAACCTCGAGGAGACGGCGAACACCGGGATGTGCTGGAGGTCGGGGTCGTGGTCGAGGCTGTTAACGGCGAGGTGGTGGGCGTTGTGGGTCCACTTCCACCACGCGATGCTGATCCCGGTCAGGCAGTTGCCCGCCAGGATCTGGGCCACCCGGTTGTAGCCCCGGGTCGTCATCACCTGGTAGTGCCCCGAGTCGTGGCCCATGTACGCGCTCTGGATCCACAGCAACCCGAGCAGGACGGCGCAGAGGAAGTGGACGGCGGCGCCCTCGCACGCCACCACGCCGTACACGCAGAGGGACAGCATCGCCGCGACGGACGCGAGGCAGCACACCGCGACGTGCCCCTTCTTCTCGAACAGCCCCCGCCTGGCGAGCTCGGCGTGGAGCCGCCGGTAGTCCTTGGACACCTCGGAGGGGACGAAGTCCCGGACGCGGTACCCGGTGTACAGCCCCTCCAGGTGCTTCCACGCCGACCCGGGGTGGTACGCCATGAACGCGTCGGTCACGTCCTGGCCCGCCAGGGTGAGCAGCGGGATGTCGCCGCCGGGGTGGTGCCTCGCCCACTCCGTCACGTCGTACACCTTCCCCTGGATCGAGATCCACAGATCCCCCGGCGAGCTGTGCGCCTTGAGCTCCTCCGACGTAATGTACTTCTTCTCGGCCTCCATCGCAGCAGCAGCAGCAGGCGGAGGAATCCCTCGGCTGGAGGCGGCGGCGGATCTGACCGAGGAGGCCCGCAAATCGAACCCTGTATCAGACCCACCACGGGGAAACGGATGGATTGGCGATGCAATCGAAAACCCAGAAGAGAGAGAGGGCGACGCCCCTTAATCTAATCGGATCGATATGAACAGAGGGAATCTCTCTCTCTCTCTCTCAAAACCCATATGCCATTCTTATCCGTAGCTGATGGCGTCTTGCAAGCTTCCGTTTTTAGAAGTTCGTGATTTTTGTGAGGTTCATATAAGTTTGCGGCTTCAGGGTTAAGGAGGGAGGAGGAGGAGGAGACCGTGTTTTTTCTTTTTCCTTTTTTATTTTTCTCTTCCTTATTAAGTTTTTATTATACAGCAAAGCGCACGCGGTTTGGTGGCCAGCTGAACGCTTGCTCGCTCGGGGGTGGGGTGGGGTGGGGAGGGTCCCCCACGAAAATATCTTGGCCTCGGAATTAATTAAAAATTGCGACTAGATCCCCGACGGCGACCCCCCCCCTGAATTGGCGACGACCGAGGAACGAGAGGCGCCATCGCTTGCCAAGTCTTCGGTTTCTTGGATGCATCGTGTCGATGCGCGCGACGGAATGCGCCTTTGAATGCCGTTGGAAGCACGTCGAAATTTATCTCAAATGCCGCCCAACCACCAGGACCACCCCCCCTACCTCCCCTCTTCGAATGAGAAATGTCGGGTCAAGTTATCCGATGTCATATTTGTTGCCCCGGTAACTAATGGACCCGTTCCTTTTTTAAGTATAGACGGGAAGTAAGTTTCGGAGCGAACATGGGTCGGTCCATTTGTCGTTCAAACGCAAGGATAGAAAGTATGGAAGTTTCTAGAATCTTGCGCTAGGTATAATATATATATATATATTTGCCAAAACTAAATATGATGAGCCTTTAAAATCAATCTGTATTTACTACCGCTCTTTGTTGTTTTAAGTCTATTGGAAACATACTCATAGGTGTTGGGGGAATTTTACATTCCACCAAAGTCAAAATGAAGATCGCCGGCATGTACGCGTGAAATCTTACAATTTTGGACTTGACTATCCAATTAAATCTGAGATGGTGTTAGCACTTTCGCAATACTCTTTTGATGTCATTACTATTTTGTCGGTTAAGTTTTAAACTTTATCATCTTTTGGTTTCCTAAGCATGACTAATCGTCTTCATGATCTTGAATTTTTCAGAGATGAATGTGTACCTATTAAGATCTTAAAATAACTTCGAGATCATTACTATGTTTTCAACACTTAAATATACTTTTCTACGGTGAAATAGTTTATCGATATCATCTTAGGGATACCAATCACACAAATTAGTATGAACTTAAAAAAAAAGGCTACACGAATCGTAGAAATTGAGATTACTTTAATTGTTGTCGTGAAAAAGTTGTGCTTAAGTTGAAGAGAAACTCACTATTTTAGAAATTCAAAAATTGAAATTCAAGGTAGCCATAAAAAGTATAAAATTAAGTAGCCAATTTTAAATAAATTATTAAGTAAAAGAAAAAGGTTAGGTTAATAGGATGAACGTAAGGCTGTGTTTGTTTCGTAAAAAATGAATAATTTGAAAAACATATTCTTTAAAATGATCGCTTGTATTTCTTATAAAAATCAATGAATGAAAAATATTTTCATCGTCCACGAAAATGTTTTGACATGAATTATTGTCGATAATTGAAACATTTTTCATCAGCTAATCATTTCAAGCAATATAATAAATTATTTTTTTCAAATCAATTATTTTTGACGAAATAAATGCATCCTAGAAGAATAAAAAAAAAACATTAAAAGGTGGGCTCAAGGGATTGACCCATGTCTTCGCCACCTTTAGTATATTGCACATATCCTCGTCAGGACCCTTCTTTAATAAATCTTTCATCAATTGATTGGACCCAACAGCTACACATGGACACGATAGCTACACCGATTAAACTCGAGTTAAGAATGTAGAACTTGATAGCTAGTCTAAACATTAGTACTTTCTCTTTTTCATAAAGATGGACTTTGGGTGACGAAATTCAAATCCATATCACAATTTAATTTGGATCCGGTAGCTCCATGTAAATTCAAATTGAACTTAATTAAGATCAATTTTGAACTTACAAATCCGACATTGGGTTCGAGCTATGTTTTCCACACGGCACGTATGCTCCATAATCATTTACATTAACTCTATGCGCAATGAAGGGTATTATTAAGATAAACAATATGCGTAATCGGAGATATGCTATATAGGGCATTTATTAATAGTCAATCAAAGAAAAATAGAAGAAAAGAATAGAATAGATAAAAGACGGGTTTCGGGCACGAATGGGAAGGATTAGTGAGAGTAAAAATTCAAACGGAATGAACGGGATTTAGTTAACAGTATAAGATATATCAAATCCATTGCTTCATTTTTTCCCCCCTTCAATAAGGATACGTAATTTCAATTGGTATGCGGCGCCTATAATAACAAATTTCGAGCGACGTGCTAAGTTTTGTATGGGAAACACAGAGAAAATCTCCACATGATAAATAAACTTTTAAGTAAAAGCAATATCTTGGGAAAGAATGAACAAATTATAAATAAATAAAAAAAGGAAAAAAGAGAGAGAAAGAACCAAAACAAAACTAGATAAAATATGCATTAATGAAGGAAAAAGGACGAGGAGGAGGAGGAGGAGGAGGAAAGTGCGGGAGTGGGTGAGATCGGAAATTGCATACTACTTTCCGAATTTACTTTATAGATTACAACAACGACCTGCCGTTATCACCCCCAACGACCTCTTCGGTTCGATAAAAACAAATTCGAAATTCGAAATTGAAGAAATCGAACCATGAAACCAAGTGTCTCCACCACGTGGCTCAGCCAGCCTTCCCTCATATGAGGAACGTGACAAACATGATAAATAAATACCGTACGTTACGTATGTCTTTGGTCCACATTAGTGATTCCTAGTTCCCTGCTTTTGTAAGAATTTCATGATTTCGAGGTTCTCTAATTAAATGTCTTTTCGTATAAGCTAAGACCGTACCGATCTAATTCGTATCTAGAACGAAGAGGGTGACAGTTTCGTGTTCCTTAGTGTCCAAATTTAAAATAAAATAGGTCAATTTCTCTGTTTGGTACGAGAATGTTGCGCCCTCTCGTGCAACTAACGTGCATTGTTTTTTCACGGGAAGAATGGTAATCGCCACGTAAAATGCCTAGTCCTTTGAAGCTCCCAAACTTTCTTGGTTCTCTCCATTTTCCTTTATCTCCATTCAACTCTTTCGAATTTCGAATCCTCTTACCGGGTCGATCGAGGTTCTGTCGTGGTTCTCTTTTTCGAATTCTTACTGAAGAAGTAGGTTGACTTTTCAAGGTTCGATTGGTGCGCTAATTTGAAATCAACCGAATTTTCTGGAGCATGATTCCTTGTGCGCGTTTGGATCATTATGTCGAATGAAAGAGAAAGGCAATTCCAAATTTATGCTCACTATGATACAAATATCATAAATTTGCCTATTGTGGCATATATACCCCCATTTTTTTTTTTGTATTACAAAGTTATATACCCTCTATTTTAGTTTGATCAACTCGGGATTTTATATGACAAAAAACAAGAGTTTAGGATATTTGTGTCACAATAGACAAGTTTATGGTTTTTAGTGACAAAAAAAGAATTCAAGATACATGTATCACGGTGAGTATAATTTGAGGTTTTTTAAATTTATTGTAGTATTAAAATTAAGGAAATAGCAAGTCAAATCTAGTGATTCATACCTGCTTTGAACAACTAATTAGCCGTTAGCATGCATGCTGTCCGGTTTCATGTAGTCGGGCTTCGTTTTCCTCGGTCGACACCTTTAAAGAACTTTGTCGCGGTACCCATTCTTGGAAAAGAGACGACTAAAGAAAAAGTGTCTTAGTTATTATCTTCCAGAGTGTCTTGTCTTGTCTACACCAGGCAGCATTGGAATACCATTAGCGACCAAACACGATGCGACTATTCTATTCCAGAATAGCACCAACCGAGGAAACTTCCTCCCTCTCCGAATAGGATTCCTCTTCCCCACGTTGTCCTCCTCAAACCATTCGAACGATTTCTCGTCTGAAGACAGAGAGTTTCGTGGAGGGGAGGGGGCTTTGATGTCTCTGACGTGCCTCACTTTCGTCGTTGATGCTGTTCGGAAGCGACCGTCGACTTGCGCTTGCAGACTTTGAGCAAAAGAACAAGAAGAAATATCACTTTCCGCCCTTGTTGCGGTTCTTCCTTTTGTCCGAGCCGTCTCGGAATGGACAAGGAATTGTGTTCGACCGTGATCGAATTCTAGGTCTTGCCATGTCGTTGGATTCGTTTGTCGAGTTCATCGGAAAAGAGTCTTCCCACGCAGAACTGACATTTGATAACATGAGCTTATGCTTGGTGTTCTAATCAAGACTGGTTCACTAGTTCAAGAAATAACGTTACTATGTGTCTCTATACACTTTCAAGCATGCTCTATCATGTTTTCAACAGGTCTTCTTCAAAATCATGGAGAATTTCTTGTGTGCGTGTATATATATATGCAACTAGCTTTTGGAGTTTGCAATAGCAAATAAGCACCGTCGTGCATTCTTATTATTCACATTGATGTCACAAATTTGGGCAAACAATCTTGTATTCAAATGAATCGCAGCAGGGGCGGTATGACAAAAGTAGCACAGATCACACAGCAGAATTTCCTATACTTGGTTTAATTACATGATGCGGCATTCATTATCTGGGAAAAGGTCTAGAAGTCCATGATGTACTATCCGAGTTGTATAGAGGAACTGTGGAGAACTCGGACCCGTAGCGTTCGGGTGGTCGTGTATTCCCCTGAAATGGCAGGGGACTGGAGCCTTGACTCATGGATGGGCTATATCTTGAGAAACTGGGCGGGGTTCCAGCTGCTGCAGATGTTCTGTTATCTGATAAAGGTGGAGCGGTGCCAACTGTGTTCGGACTTTTTCCACTTACATCAACTGTGGATTCAGCTGTTGATCCATCACGGTCCCTTCTCTCCCTTTCATCGGTCTCTTTGAGAAGAAAATCAACCCAAAGATTGGCAATGGACTGAAAAGGAACGCCGGAAATAGCATTAGGTTGATAATTTACACACTTAAAATGGCATTGTGAAGAAAAATGACATGAATAAATCAACACCCTTCAGGGGGAAAGAAGATTTTGTGCGCATTTTTTGGGCACACTGAACATTAAGGACTGAGGCTCAAGTTATCTAGGACTCAAGAACTGAAGGACTGACAGATGATGCCAGAGATGTATCAGTAAAGCACGGATGGAAACTAAATCGACCTGGCAATTCAGGTGGCAAGGCAGAGAGCAAGAAACAAGATGAAATCCAACACATTAGGTGGAAAAACTCGTTTTGAAAAGGGAATAAATGCAAGTTTTAGATGGGAATGTGGCAATTTCATACATGCAAAGAAGAGAAAGTGATTTAGATCAGAACCAGATCTGCTACTTCGACTAATTGAACTGAGAACCAAACCATCCAAGTTTGACCATGCTCAACTAGTTAACCGGTCTGTTCAATCAAGTATTAACTCTTAATCAGTTCTTGGGATGATGAGTAATTAAATTACTCCACATGCTTATCTACGGGGTTTGTTTGGCCATAAATACATACAATCTCTCCTCACTTAATAGTTTAAAGTTTTTTGAAATAGAAATTCCAAAGAGAGAGAGAGGCTTTTATCTTTTGATTTTTTGTTTTCTTGGTCAGAAGAGGCTTTTATTTACACATCGTAATTTTAAATCTAAAAAATGAAACACTAACCTGGTTGTCAGATGCCATATTAGCATGTGCTTCAACCGAACTTCCTCCTAAAATACCACCTACTAGACGGCCAGGAATACCCAGGACACCCCGAACAACACCTTTACCGGCGGCACCTTGTTGTGCAACACCAATCCTCAGTTTGTCTTCATCTGAAAATCCAAGCATGCGTACCATAAGATCCAGAACCTGAAAATCTCCAGAGAAGGTGACAAAATAAATCAATAAAAAAAAAACCGATTGAGAAATTTTATGTATGATGCAGCAACTCCATGCAGCAGGACGGAGCTAGCAATACCCAGCTTCAAATTTTCCGTACTCAGTACACTATTAGTGAGCATTGCTCTCAGCATATTACAAGCCCCAGATACTTAACCTGACCTTTCTCAAGGTAATGCATATGAAGTGCAAAATCATGGAGCATGTGTAAAGGAGTCATCTTACCTCTTTGCTGTGATTTCTCTGGAAATAAGTCACAAGCAATTTGATCACAATACGCCTGTAGATGTCACCCACATCATTAGAAACAGCAGATGACAACAACTAAGTACTATTCAAAGTTCAAAGAGATAACAAGTCATCAAATATTATGCTATCTCCAGGCAAAGGATTTCAATGCAGATTTTCCATATAACACCAACATCAAATTATTCATCTGGATTAGTACTAATCAACACCAGGCCATCTTCTTCGGCAATCAGGTTTAAGAGCATTGGAATATTGACATATTAATGAAGGCATGCATGATTCTTCTTTGCTAGCAGAAATATGAACTTGACAAACTCCGTTTAAATGCATTAAGAGTAAAGTCTCAATAAGCCTCTCTCGAATTCACTCTACATGAATCTCCATTTCCATAAGAATAGACATATTAGAACGATTGGACAAGAGCCATCCACTATAAAGCAGGATTAATTCGTGTTAGCCAGCAGAGTTAAACAAAGAAATGTCCCAATTTCAGCAGCAGATACTTAAAATGAGTAAACTATCAGAGAAACAAAAAGTTCAACAGCATAATCATAGCCCGCCAACCTGTCAACTAGATAATTTGAGTCCATGGACATTCTATTAAGTTGGGTCATGCTCTGCTCAAGTGCACGCCGCAGTTTTGCGTTATCTTCCTCAAGTTTGTTTACTCTGTTATTCCCTTCAATCAGCGCCCTTTCAACTTGAGAGAATTTGTCCAAAATATCTTCCTTCTCCCTTCTGGACACCTCCGCCGATTTGTGTGCATTCTGTAACAAGGGCGCTAATCAGTAGACTCATTTTAGCAGATAAGAAACTAATGAAGTACGAGTATAAACCCTCTACAAGACAACAAGCGCAAACATTTCAAAATTATTTCGGGAATGTACAAGGGCCTGTATAACTTGCTTGATAAGAAAGTACACTAGTCACCCAAGGTTAACATTTACTTTAATTAAGAACATTAATTTTCATAAAATCTCACCATTTCCTATCAACAAGACAATTGCAAGGATATGGAAATAAGAACATCATGCAGGGAAGGGACTTACTGTACTTTTGGAGGCTTTCAAACATGCAGTTTTTATAAGAAGTAACAAGTGCATAAAACTGTGATTGTTGTTATGAGAAAGGCTGTGCAAACAAAGGAAAATGGAAGTTTGTCTGTAAGATCAATCTTAATGATGAAAGGGAGAGAGAGAGTACATTCAAAAGCTCCGAGAATCTTGCACATTCTTCTCTTGCCAAAGCCAGATCTCTTGCTAAATGTTCCTAAGCAGAAAAAAGGATAGAAAACAGCAATATGATGAATAAGAACCCTTTTTCTGAAGCACAAAAACCTGGTTTGATGTTGCTGCATTTCATTTACCTTTGCTTCAATTTCTGCATAATACTGACCGAGGGCAGTTTGAAGATTCAGCAGCTCCATGTTCTTGCCATCTACAATGCTCATATAATTTGCAATTTTTTTGTTCAGGTCTTCAATGATCTCCTTCTGCTTTTGAGTTTCATTGCTACTATTCGTCCGTAACTCATCCTGATTTGCTATTGCTTGGTTGAGAGCTTTCTCAAGGTGCATAATCTGAGTTTTCTGAGTTGCATTGGTTTCTCGCAATTCTTCAATTACTTTTCTGTCCTCATCCATCTTTTCTGATTCTTCAGATTCCTACATGAATTGCAGCAAGAAAAATCATCTCAATATAGACTGCAGAAATCGAAAATTATATTCACTGAGTCTAGCAGAAGCAGCAATGAGATGTGATTCTTAGAGCAGATTAAGCATTCCCGTCTGTGCAGACAGGTTGCTGAAGTACTTATGGGCATGATGATATAAACCTTCGCCAAAATTGAAGCAAAAAGGAAAGAAAAGGAATCTCTGTGCACAAAAATAGATATGAACATGGAACTCTTTGAGTCGTTTAAAGAACTAATTACATTTACTTAATCACACTGGCGGAGAAAGTGAAGTAAAGTTCAAACAATGACTGATGTGCACACTTCTGCAACATTTACAACAATGATTGGACAAGGGAGAACTGTAGAAAAAAGAGAGAAATGATACTTCACAATGATGAACTATTCCACTAATGCTAAATCTAATAAAAAAATGAAAAAGAAAAAGCCAAATATTGATAAATTGGAAAACTGAGGCAATAAATCTTATTACAAGATACCCTTCACAATTTAAAATATTGGTTATTCATAGTTAAAGAAGTTCAATTGAGAAGAAATGACCTTATGGTTTTTTTTTTTTGGGTTGAAAATGACCTTATGGTTAAAGGGCCACTTTTGAGGGTATAGTGAAGGCCTAAGAAAGAACAATCATAAATTCTAATGAGAGAACCTCATATTTATGTATCTTCAAAGGACACAACACTCAATAGAAAATGATGAAGTAGATGAACGTATGTGATCAATCCACTTACAGGGGAAAAAAGGCGTAGTTTCTATTATCATTGTAGTGTTCTGATCATTAGGCTATGGTAAAAATTTGCAGAACAGATAATAGGAGAGAAAATGCATATATCAAAGATCATAAGTTGAAAATTAAAACATATGCCCAACACAATCGGAACCTCTAGTTTTGTTTTGCTTCACTATTTCTCCTCATATTTGTGCTAGCATTGAGGTGAACCATCAATAACCTGAACAAAGTACAGTGAGGCCTAGTACTTTTAGCTCATTACTTGCAAGACATTTCTCACAAATAATGAAACATCTAAATGAAAAAAGCAGATGGAGCTGCCAGCATATTCAGTAATCAGCAGACAAGTTATCTGGATGTCAAAACTAATCTAGCATGATTTATTTATTGATCGCTATTGTACCAACATATGATTAAATGACGATTTATTATGCTGAAAGCAAATCAAAAGCATGAATATGTAACCTTATCCAACAAATGCTGTTTAAGCCGGCTCAATTCTCGCAATGCTTTATCCCTCTCTTTCCGTGTTTCCTTCAAATCATTCTCCAATTTTTGCAGGGCTTGCTTTAATTCGTCTCTTTCACGAGAACTTCCGAAGGGAACTACATCCTGTACAAGTATCTTTACTTAGCAAAAGTAGCACAAAAAGGTTATAAAAAGTAAAGTGTATCATAATGTCATTATTACGGGTGCTGTAGGTCTTTATAAATTTCTTAACAAAAAGATCACCTCATTTGCACTACTTTGGGTCCCTTTGATAGTTGGAGAGTTCCTGGCCGTCCTCAAAGCAACCTCAAGTTCACTTTTCTCCACCTACAAAAATAATTTACCACAGTTTGACAGTGGAGAAATAAACAAAATGTAGTTAATATGTGAAATTAGGGGGAAAAACATTATTGACACTGACGACAGATCACAACCTTGAGGTTGTTATTTTCCTTCTCCAGGGAGGCAATGACTCTTTTTAGTCTCTCGAAAGTCCCATCAACATCTTTGTTCTCCTGCCTGTCCAACCCGTTTTGCAATCTTTTTATTTCCAACAATTTCCCATTCAATTCGTTGCGCACTTGATTCATCTCCACGAAAATCTGCCGATACAGGATAATGCCACCCAAGAAAAAAGTAGAAAACAGAAGACGTCTGAGTTAGCATCACCAAGTTAGGAAGAGAAAATAACGGGTACCATTGATAATTACTTTGACATCAGTGTTGCCTTGAGCCATAATAAAAAGAGAAGATATTTTGGCCAGAGAAGCAGCTGCAACAAATTTTTGGACATCGAATTTTGGGCCCTTTTTTTTTTCCAAATCATTCTACTTTACAAATCTTCATTTGGTTAGATTGTTGTACTTCTGAAATTGCTTCGATTGGGTCAATTCACCAGGAGTCCATGAAAAATAGAGTGGAAACTTCACATGAAGTAGCCCACGTGGCAGTTGGCATATGGAAAAAGTGTCACATCACTCTAGGTAAAGTGCTAGGCCAGCTCCCCTTAGATTTTCAGGAATGGTTGAAGAAAGACCTAATTGACATCATTGTAGAAGTACAATAACCTAACTAGACATTTTGTAAAGTGATCATGTGACCAAAATAAACAGGTAAGGTAACGCTTACAAACAAAGAATGGTGATGCATAACCATAAGGCATACTAGGAAGTCAAAACAAAATCTAAAGCACTTACTTTGTCCTTCTCATCCTTCAGTGACTGAAGTTGGGTCTGAAATGCTTCATTTAACTTCCGTTCCTCTGAAAATGAGATCACTATATCAGGAGCCCAAAAAAATCACATGCACTCTAATTCACAATGCATAACAATCGCAAGAGTTGGAATAAACCTTGCAATTCAATGTCTACAGTTGCTAATCTTTTGCGTTCCTTCTCCAGTTCTGTCCTGAGTTCTCCAATTTGTAACTGGTGAGTAGCTTGTAGTGCTGCAAGGGACCGATTATTTTCTTCTAGCAAATCTGCAAGCTCCTAAAGGGCATTCATAGATCTTTGTCAAGCTTATCCATTAAATATCATGTTTGAGTGACAAGACATACACTAATTAAGAAAAAATCTACCTCAGCCACGCATTATATGAAACACAAGCATGCACACAACAAAGGAGGATTGAACACAAAGCGCCATTACCTTTTCTTTAGCCCAAAAACTATCATGTTCTCCAGCATGCCTAGTTCCATTGCCAGTAATGTCCAGTCTCGCGACAATACCATTCTGTCCTTGATTTACACCGGAACGTGTTTTCAATTGCGTCGCAAATTTGTGTTGCCGGTTTGGTGATTGGTCATTAGCCCCCTAAACATTGCGAAGAATATTCAGGCACGTTGCCATCTTAAGATTAATATTCAGGAAAATACCAAATTGCCATTGGTCAGGAAAAGATGACATGGAAGCCAACTAGTTTAGCTTTTATTAGTCCCACAGTCATTTCCAGTACTCTGTCATTTCAAAACTGTACAAATGTCATCTCATAAATGTGTTCTCTATATGACTTTCCTCATAGCACAGGATGATAAAATACTAACAGTACCAAGGTTGTGCTTCCGCATATTTTACAGTTCAGAGAACTAGAACTAAAGCAGGACCAGTCTTCAGACTACTGGAAAGCTTGTGATAGATGCCATGGCACAATTAGGCAAGTAATGAAAGATATCTGGCAAATCCGTGAGTTCTCTTTTCTCGTGTCACTGTTTCATATTTCTAACAATTGTTAGTTAGTGACTATGAGCTGTTAAGTTGCCCTAACCCACCCTTGAGTCATTCTGATCAGCATCTGCTGATCCAATATTAGAACACGTCTATAAACATGAGCAAGTGCATGAAGTATCGATACAACTAGAATTCTGATGCAATAGAATAATGTGACATAGAGGGGTCTGACATTGAACAAAGAACAGCACTTGCAAGTGACCATTTGCGCCAGTTTAAAGCAATACAAACATAGTAGAAAAGTCAGAATGACTGCATCAACTATTCTCCACAACATTCAAGCAAATGATACATTGTTAAATAAAAACAGAAAAAATTTCGGACAGTATACATCCTTTCAGTGACCTACCTTGAGCACATTTGTGCTATTTATAGATGCTCTCATGCTTTCGTTTCTAACACCATTGACAGTCGCATCCAGATTCTGCTTCAATACTCCATTTTCTTTGTTCAGTCTAGAAATATGATCCTGTTCGATAAGAAGAAAGTCATAAATGAGTGAGATAACTATTTAGCAAACTTGGAGAAAATAACAAATAATCAATAAAATAGTGAATCCATCACAACAGATAAGGAGTCATGACAAGTAGCTCAATCATAGAATTGTTTGTTGTAGATATGTGCCACCAGTCATATTCTTTTTAAGTAGGGTATACAAAGATTGCACCGCAATGTAGATATTTTGAAAACTAATTAGTTGTGGATATTCGAAAGCAAGAGCAAAGGATAATAACTTTATAAAAGTGCATCCAGATGAGATGCACTAAAGTAATTTTTTAGGAATGGACTAGGTTCAATCCCAAACTCCTTGACTACTAGGTTCACTGGGGAGAAAGAAAAGATAATCGAACAACTTCCAGGGACTATACAATCTTTATCAGGGATCAATCACATCTGCATGTTTCAAGACATCAACTATACATAAGTTCGGGTCCAAGCTACTGGGTGGGTTTGATTCAGTTTTGCAAATGAGCCTTGAGGAAATGCAACTTCCAAGGACTATAAAATCTTTATCAGGGATCAATCACATCTGCATGTTTCAAGATATCAACTATACATAAGTTCGGGTCTAAGCTACTGAGTGGGTTTGATTCAGTTTTGCAAATGAGCCTTGAGGAAATGCAAATGCTAAAAGCTCAATGCTGGTCCCTCCAGCATTGAGCTTTCAACATTCCCAAGGCCAGAATTTGGTCAAAAGCCCATTGGGAAGGCTTGCCAAACACCCCAACATTTTTCCAAGGGACTTTGGAGGCTAAAAGCCCCTTGGGAATGCTGAACCAAACCCACCCTAAAGAACACAATAACCTGCATCTCGAGAAAGAAATTGCATCAGGAGTACATATCTAGTGGTATGAAGAATGAAACCACCCCAGACGTGAACCCATTATACCATATGGATAGCTTTTGAAAACTTTAGGGCGTTGATTGCAACAATACAAGTCGCATGCATCAATTATCACCTAATAAGAGCAGCAAATCATCCATCAGTTTACCTCTTTCTCCTTTAGCAAAGCTGCATAATTTACTGATAGGGCCTTTATTTCTGCTTCTGATTCTTGTAGCCTTTTGATTTCTGCTTTGTATTGCTCAATCTACCAAATAAGAATGACAACTGTGATTGGACAAAGCAATCCTCACAAATGAAATTACAGAAAAGAAGAAAGGAAAGAAAGTTCCACAGAAAGACCATGCTTAAGACGTGTATTCTGAGCATCTGTTTTTTAGTGTATTCTGTTTCGCTCTGATTGTGTCCAAAGGCATCAGTTCACGAGGCAGGAAAAGTTGTGCATATCGACATAGTACAGTGAAAATCAAATCACGGGATCAAGTAGAAACATCACATATCCTGACACCCTAGACGGTTTAGAGTTGTAGGGGATGCCTTCTAGTACATACATCATTCTGCAGCACCAAAAGATGAATGCTATCTATAAGAGTTTACCGCAAGGAACCATTTAAGACCACATGAAAATAGCCAAACTGAGTAGTAATTAAATTTACTAAAGTGTTGCCTCCACTTATTTGTGCTTAATGCTTAATGATGAAGTAATTCATTCAGGCTTCAAACGCTTAATAATGAAGCAATTTATTCGAGCTTCAAAAGATAGAGGTCTTCATGCCTAACCTCTAATCTAAGTGGGAAAAGTCCCAATTCTCAAACTCCTTTTGATTGCGCATTTGTAAGACAAGCTCGAAATTTTGCGGTATAGACGATTTTAATTGAGATTTAAATCTCTCAGAAACTTAAGCACGCATGCCTACCAATTAAAGGGTATGCGTCTTCGAAGCCGGCAAAGAGATTCCACTGGCGCGTCTCATCAATTGAGCAACGATATTAGCCACCACAAGTTAATCGAAACCTTGCCTAGAAATAACAATTTACCCAAAACACATCTCACGGGAGCGAGACGGAGCGAGACTCGTCTAATCAACCGAAATCGAACATAACAGAAGAGATGCAATGAGCCGAAGCAACAGCTCCGCAATCGAACTCCCAACAGATTTCGTGAACAATCTGCTCAATTGAAAAGCGCACCTCCAAATCATGAGCGGCGCCGAATCCATTGGCCACCGGGGACCGCGAGAGGGACGGGGAATGCGCGAAGCGGTGAGAGTTCCTCCGATCAGAGACGGAGGAATCGTACCCATTGCTCCGGCCGCCGATCTCGAGCTCCTCCTCGTCATCGTCGTGCACGTCGAGAGCGATCTTCTCCAAGCTCTCCCTCCAATTCGCGAGAGGGCTCAGCATCCCTTCGGCTCCGGCTCCGGCTCCGATCAATGCGGGATGTGCAGAAGCTTCGCGAACGAAGATCGAAGCGCCGCCCTCCACCCACCGATCAAGCTCCGACAGAGTTTTCGCTCGCGCGAGATTACGCAGAGGTGAGGGTAGATCCAAAAGGAAGCAAACGGAAGAAGTAAAATCGAAAATTAAGTACGACTCCTCAACCGTTTTAGGGCCTTTAAGCCCCCCCGTGGGAGGAATTTCTATCGACACGAAACATTCTGATTTATGACATAAGCAAACAAAAAGAAAATATTTGGTTCTTGATAATAAAAATCTGAATTTATTAAATATTTGTTAAACAATCAAAAAAAAAAAAAAAAGACCAGGCACTCTTCCAATTAAATACAATTTACATTCATTTGATCGCATAATTTCTAAAATTATAGTAGTCTTGTGCGGTAACATTCCTCACACGTGTCGAATATTTTATTTTCAAATCAAGATGCTTTCAGTATTTACTTCGAAATTGATGGTGCGTTTGTTTCACGAAAAACTTACTAATAGTTGGTTATATCGCTTCAAAAAATTAGTCCTTGAAAAATGTCTTTATTATCGACAACAATATATGATTAACTATTTTCGTAGGTGATGAAAATATTTTTCATCCGTTCGTTTTTCTAAACGATACAAACGATCATTTTTTTTTAAAATGCTTTCCAAATCTTGAGTTTTTCGTGAAATAAACGCACCTTAGTAACTTGGAAAGAAACACTTACTTTTGAGGTGATTTTATTTTCATGCCATTTAGCTTAATTAGCCCGTAACAATCGGATCCTTACATGCTTATAAAATTCAAGCCTTCCAAGATTCATGATTTGTGCGCGATTAATATTTTTTTCATCGTTGACGCTATCGTATTATATTGATGTGACGGGTTTTTACATTAAGAAACAAAAATAAGTAAAGTGAACTTATAAACCAAAAAATCAACTTAATAAAGAAAAATGTAAAATAAAACTCTATGAGGGGGGAAAGGAAGTACATTGATTTTTGATATTCTATTTCGGATATAACTCGACGAGTTCTCTCAAAAATCCCATGTCGGAGCCAAAAATCCTCACTTGTCGCATCCTAACAACGGGCTTTTAATTATCGCTTTTATTTGTGATTTAAGAAAAAAAAAATTCTCCCGTTTGACATCTGGATCAAGTAAATATAACTTTTTGTTTCAATAAATATATATACTATAGGAAACTTAAGCACGAACGCAATTGATTAAATGTGCAGATAAATATCGTAAGGAAAATATTTTATTAACACACACATATATATATTTCTATTCCTCATGAACAATTATCGATCAAACTATCATAATAAAAAAAAAAATTGGTTCTTGACGCCTCCTACTAATTCTTTTCTTCTGTTTTTGTCCCTTTTTTTTTTTTTCATGTTTTTATGTTATTATCTTACTTCTTCTTTTTTTTATGAATTTCGTTCACATCCAAATTCGTCCACCAACCTTGAAAGCCAAATAGTTATATTAGAAGATCAACCAACAACGATGGAAATCGAATAGAATAGCCTCCGATCGTTAAGTAGTCGATTGGTAATCTCGGAGTCGACATCAAACTTGTAAATCGACATCTAAATAGTCGATCAGTAATCATGAAATTGACAACTAGACTTGCGAGTCGACAACTAGTACGTAAAATTGACATCTTCAAACTTGAACCCACTCAATCAAATCAAATTGTAGCCGAAATTGGCCTTCATTTGTAGAAGTAGTGATTTGGCTGGTTCAATCGGTGAAACCTAACTTGTTCCATACAGTCGATGCTTCCGCATCAAAAACTTTTTTTCCTTCTTTATGCTCAATGCATTATTAAAGCAGCGGAGATGATCTTTTGATGCAAAATTCATTGGAAAAAAAAAATGTACATATGCCTTTTATAGAGGAGGAGGATATTATTTATCTTAACGAATTAAATATAATGGGGAAATTGTATCAATTATATATCAATTAAAAAATATTCAATGCACTACACAAAACCATAAAAAAACCTGTCGGGCTTTGCAAAATTTTAGCATTTTTTCGAGATTGTATCGGTTATGAGTGAGTTTAATTCCTTTCAAAAGTTTAGTTTTTTTTCCTTTTTTTTTTTATAGAAATTCCAAAAGTTTAGTTTTTATTTTATTTTATTAAAGTAACATTTCATTCACTTTCTTGGAAATACAAGAGAAAAATAATGTAGTTCAACCCTTACCAAAAATAAAAAATAAAAAAAATAACGTAGTTCAACTGTAAACCAAGACATATCCCAAACAACTGCAAATCAAAACAAGCTCCAGATAACAAGATGAATCATCAGAACAAGGTTATGGATCACATGTTGAAAGAGCATAGTTGCGACTTATTCAAACCAAAATTGACGACTGACTATCGAATCCGCCTTTAGTAATGAACACACACCTAGATCTACATGAGTTGGTATTACTTTGCCTTTTGTTGATGCATGCCTAGGTGCAGCGTCCTCAAAAGCATCATCGTTCAAAGTAATAAGGTTGACAGATTTAACACCTATGAGAGCGAAACCTTCACGAAACTCCTCCGATCTTCTTCAAAACTGGACTTGTACATCAACAAAACTCGAGGGAAGCGAAACCCCAAAATCATATATGCAAAGATTCGTAAATCTAGACTAGATCGGGATAGAAACCTCCCTGAAATGAGAGAGAGAAGCTTCCAAATTTAGACGGGATGAAAAGAGAAAAGCTCCTTAAAACGGAAGGAAAGCAAGAAAAAAAAAATAGGGAACCGATTCTTTCATTCCTTGTGCAATTCATAATAACTTTAATTGAATGGAGCAAAAAAATATTTAACATTATTATATAAATTTACTTCTACAAAGCAAACTTCGAATGAGATTTTTGTTAATAACCAAAAGTAAACATTCACTCGAATTCAGAAAAAGAAAACGAGAGATTGTGTGCACTATTAAGTACAATTAACGAGTTAGACAAAGTATAATTTTTAGCATGAGGTGGGCAGTTAACCTTTTTCTTTAACATTTTAATCCTTTCTTTTGGCCAATTTTATTTTTTCTCTGTAAAGCTAAATTGCTTTATAATATTAAAGTAATATGTAGACGAGAGCACGTTGCAAAATTCAAAAGTGAGTTTTTTTTTGTTATAGATATTCACTTGCATTTTATCTAGTATTTGTTTATCTGTACTACACTTAAATCTGATTCTGTTCGGTGAGTAGTAATTGAAATCGGTTGGTCTACGGGCATTATTTGTGATAAAAAGGACTAACTAGTATTGCTGGGGTTTAAGTTGCTTGATAATTGTACTCATGATTGTCTAGCATGTTGAGAGATACTAAGATGTCTATAGTTCTATTTGTGATTTAAAATTTTCTATTTTTATTCTCCTTCTAGAATTCTGGATCAAGTAAATGTAACTTTTAATTTGCATAAATAAATTTATAGGAAACTTAAGCATAAACCTAATTGATGATATGAGTTGATATGTATTGTGGTAAAATAGTTTATTAACATCTATATATTCTAATAACAAAACCATGTTATATAAACTAGTTATAGTAATATGTTTCTCATGCATAATTATCGATTATAATATCATGGTAAAATAGGTTCGGTCCTTAACGCCTCCAACTAGTTCTTTTCTGCCGCCTTTGTCTCTTTTTTTAAATTTTTTTAATTGTACTCAACTTTCTTTTTTAAATGAATTGTGTTTGGTCTAACCGTTATTAAATTTGACTAGGATTAGTACCATGGAGAACAGTGGTTGCCTCTTTGCCCTACTATAGATTTGCATATCCCTTAATTTTTTGTCAATGCAAGTATGTATGGCCCAAGACAATACTTTCTATTTAAAAATAATTTGCGGTGGACTTTTTAACTTACAGATAATTTGAGGGGACAGTTTTATTGGCTATTGAACCAGACCAAAGTTGAATTCCACAAAGACTAGGAATGATCCCTTCTAATGACTCACCTTGTACGAATTGGACTAGGAATCGGTATACTTTTAAAGTAGGATACTTATCTTATATTAAGAGAGTGATTTGTGTATTTAAAAGTATCAAGTTAGATCGCGAATACATGAACCCAACCATCAAACTATTCGCCCCTCACTTTACTCCCTATTTGTTGCCACCACCAGCCACCATTCTTTTTTGTTTCCGCCGTAGAATCGCCACCAGCCACCGAGAGTACGGTGCCTCGACGATTCTCGATCACAGTCACACGAAGGCGGCAACCATCACAGGGATCGAATTGTGATCGGGTAAATATCAATTCTCGTCTTATTTCTTCTTCTTCTTCTAAAGAAGCCAGTTATTTTTCTTTGCTATCGCCTGCGGCGTTCGTCAGGAAGAGATTATGGAAGTTGATTATGTTTTTGGCTATCTAGTGCTATGGAGGTCCAAGGAATATTACGGACAATCAAGACTTTTTTTCTTTTCCATTCTCTGTTTTGGCCAATGCATGATCAAAACAGTGGGATGACATCTTTTGATGCAAAATTCATTGGAAAAAACTGGCTAAATGGGAGGCTTGGGATACTGTGATGGTAACAAAGTTCATGATTCTCTGCAATTAACCAAGAAATATTTGCTTACCTGTTCTAGGTTAGTTTATGCGAACCAACGGTGCTGATTTATCGATCGATGTGGCTATTGAAAAGTTAATTGCCAAAGACAGTTTACAGGAAACATAATCTGGACATATCAATCAAAATCACGAGCAGATTATCGGAGATGCTAAAAGCAAAGGATTGAATGCTTTTTCCATTGTGCTATCCTTACTAATTATCTTCTTGATAATCATATTGATCGATAAATCTTGTGCTTTGACAATCTATAAACCAACAAAGCTGGCTTTTCCGCACGTGCTCGGTTATTTTCTCATTCCTTGTATAATTCATAATATACCAATAATAAAACTAACAACTTTAATTTAATGACTAAAAATATAATATTTAACACTATTTTTCTACCGCTATACGAATTTATTTCTAGAAAGCAAACATTGAATGAACGTTTTGCTGTTCTTTCAATAACTGAAGACAAACATTTATTCGAAATTCCAGAAAAAAGAAAGGAGAGACGAATGAAGTCGTGTGCACAACGGGGATAGTTGAGGAATTTCGACAAGTCTACTTTTTAGTGGAAGGTGGGTATTTAGCTATTTTTTTTTAATTTACATTTTAATCCTTTCTTTTGGCCAATTCAATATGTAGATGAGGGTTAATAACTTAATTGGGAAATTTAAAGTGAGACTGTTTACTTAGATATGTAGAAGTTTACTTGATTGCATTTGATTTGATTTTGTCGGAGAATACTAATTTGGCGTACGTATTTGCAGAATATGGAAAAGGATGCCTCGGACGTTGTAAAACAAAAGCAAAAGAGCTACCGTTATCCTCCTCCTCCGGGCAATCGATCTTGCCCTTGGCTTGTGATATGCCATGGATGGGAAGGACAAAGGCAAACTTTCTACGACATTTCGGAGTACCGCCACCATACGAAGATCATTCCCGATCTGCGCAACAAGAGAATCCGCGCTACTTCCAATCGCGAATGGTTATTCTTGGAAGATCAAGATTCCGGCGATTGCTGCCTCTGGAATCCCATTTCTCCGAAGAAAATCCGACTGCCCCCTTTGGAAGACCTCAAGTGCTCTTGTTGTTTCTTGTCGTCTTCACCAAGCGATCCTCAATCGTATGTTCTGGTGGTTGATCGGAGAGAGGACACCATCGGATATTGCAAACCCGGCGAGAATGCATTCAAGAGGCACAAGGTGGAACCTCCCATTAGTTGTGCCGCGATGTTCAAGGGGGAAATTTTCTTGCTGTTGAAGCATAGTGAATTGGCTATCGCCAACATAGAGAACTCAGAGCTACGAGTACGAGCGTTGGGGAACAAAGATGTTAATCGGTCAATTCCTGGAGGCATACCGGCGTTGCGCCACTATCTTATCTCATCCGACGAAGACTTGTTACTCTTGGAAGAGATGATATACCGATACGACCTCCCGATGGGGCAGACCTACGGCTTTAAGGTTTTCCGGATGAATTTTGTAGAAGGGACATGGAAGGAATTGAAAAGCATCGGCGACCGAGCAATTTTTCTCTCTACTTCTGGGGGAATTTCTTGCTCTCCAAAAGACTCGAGAGTTAAGGAAAATGCCATATATTTTGTGCGGCATGGCGATGAACATGTTCGTATGTATGATTTGGAAGATCAAAGCATTTCAAAGTTGTTGCCTTTCTCAAACATCGATTACGGTTCATCCTATTTGTATTGGATTATGTTGTGACACTTAAAAGGCATTGAGAAATGCACTGTTACCAATATAATCCTCTTTTACTTGTGTTTGAATGTCTATATCCCATTTTTTTTTTGCAAGAATGTATCTTGAGGCAAATGAGACTTCAACAGTCATTAAGGGTTCACGCTCTCTTTCATGAAATCACAAATTCGAACCATTTCGTGAATGAATCTCTAGTCTACTCGTACCTTTAATGATTTCTACCTCCTGTGGAGGGACAATTGGCTTAGGACATGCTGGTGGAAGTTGCGATGACGGACAACATAATTATTTCCATGAACGTTCAAAGAAGATAACCACGCCGGTCACCCTCTCCACCCTTTTTATCTATAAAAAGAAAATGGCAACTTAATTATTTCTATAAACGGGAGCCATACTGGTACTCATGTTTGTCCTTATATCGTCGGTGTCTAATTTGTCGAGGCTCAAGTATATTTACATTACCGACTATTTGATAATTAAAATGCAAGTCGGTATTGATTCCATCTACAAATCGTAATTAAAATGCAAGTTGGTATTGATAAATTTCGCTTTTTTATTAGTGAACAGTTTGATTGTCGTATTATAGATATTACGGTAAAAAATCATACATTAAATGGAGATACAATGAATAATTGTTTTGACAAAGGTATGTTATTTTCAAATCAAAGGACTGGAAATATAATGGTTGTTTTCTGAAAAAATCTTGGCAAGGACGTACAATTAAGGATACACACACACTGTGTGTATGAGCAATGTTTCGCATTGGTGGGATTAAATAAATCTTATGATTGCCGCATAAATTTGATACTTCGAGTACTATCTCGATACATGTGTTCATTGATCATCTTTCTTTGTTTTTTACTGGAAAGATGATTTCAAGGGTCTATTTATATGACGTCATCAGAAACGAAATAAAATCTCAAGAGTCGATGTATGTTTTTGAGTAAGACAATACATTAAAAGGGTATATCTCAAGAATGGTACCGTACCATATTCTCGCAAGATTAAGATTGTACGAGAGACATACGAGGCATTAGTGTCCATAAGATTTCTCTGAATTTATTAGGAGCATAAAGGTTACAGAGATTTCATAAGAAGGACCAACTAAAAGGAAGATTGTTGGGGTTAAAGTTGCTTGACATTTGTAATCGTGATTGTCTAGCATTGTTGAGAGGTGCTGCGATGGATATGTTTGTATTTGTGATTTAAGAATTTTATTTTTCTTCTCCTTTATGAAATCTGGTTCAAGTAAATAGAAATATTTATTTGCATAAATAAAATGGTTAATATCACGAAAAATCCTAAACTAGTTCATCCGTGACAAATTTACCCTAAATTTATTTTTTGATCAAAAAAATTCAAAACTAGTACATTTATGATATATTTATCCAAAATTGGTACACACGTGACAATTTACCCTAATCAGAAAATAGAAATTAGAAAGAAAAGAAAAGCGAAGGAGAAAGTAATAAGCGGGAAAAGGAGAAGGAGAAGACGCACGCAGCCCAAGAAGAAAAGACATGTCGAAGATGGGAGGCTCCAAGAAGCAGAGCTCCCTTCCTAATCCCAAAAACAAGAAAGGGATGCGAAGGGGCTCTGATGAAGAGGAAGGCTTCGTATGTCGCCGATGCGGGCGGGGCTTCGAGACTCTGGCTCAGTTGGTGGAGGATGTGATGAACCACAATCGTGACATGAAGAGGGTGAAGAAGGAGGAGACGAAGACGGATCCTCGTCGTAACAAGAGGAAATGAGTAAGCTTTGTTCGCATTGTTTAATGTATTGTTGAGAATGAAATGGTTTCCCACTTAACAGGGTGCTTTTCTTGTGGGCAGATTTACATTTCATGGACGTCAAGAACTCTTGACGTCCATGGCTGAGTTCTTGAATCAAGAACTCCATTTCGTCAGCATCAATCACTGTTATGAATATCCCATGTGTAGAAGAAAGCTTAAGAAGGTTTTATCGTGTAATGACTTAGACCATGAAGTTGCATCAAAGCAGAGGGCCTGTAAATATCGACCCGTTAAGGCTGTTGAGTTTGAACTTCCTAGGCAGCAGTGTGTGGTTTACCTGGATTTGAAGAGGGAAGAATGCGCAAACCTTTTTCCATCTGGACGAGTTTACTCTCAAGCATTCTACTTGGGGGGACAAGGATTCTTTCTCTCGGCTCATTGCAACATGGACCAGCAAAGCTCATTCCATTGCTTTGGGCTGTTTCTTGGCATGCAAGAGAAGGGATCTGTGACTTTTGCTGTGGATTATGAACATCGAAACCCACGGAGGAGTACAATAGTAAATACAAGGGCAACTACTACACATTTACTGGTGGAAAAGCTGTGGGTCACCGTAATCTTTTTGCTATGCCGTGGACTAACTTCATGGCCGAGGACAGCCACTACTTCATCAACGGTATCCTTCATCTGAGAGCCGAGCTTACTATCAGGAACTGACTACTCTCCTCTAATCCAGGTGTCGTGTTAACGTGGTTGGTTTCTAACTAGCCCCGACCATTCTCTTTTGCTACAATAGTCTCTCTCCCTCTCGGAGAAGTTGAGGCAATTGCGACGATCTTGCATAAATTTTCCGTTATATGAATCGTGGAGAAGTCCTTTTTTCCCAAGAATGTAGCTCAGATGTTGGACTGGCTTAAGTAGCTACATCACTGAGGATTTGTCTTTATCAGCTTCACAAATCTGTATGTTCTTAATGCGGAGTAGAAATACATCTTCTAGGAGGCATATCGCTTTGTTTTTAAGAAACACACCTTAACAGGGTATATATCGAATTTGGTTCCTTGTGTTCTTGAAATCTAACGCAAGAAACAGCAGTTGAAAGATAAGTCGTGAATGGATGACCACCGAATCTTATGAAGTTGAATGTTCTAAGCCTTTTGCATATGATCTCCAGCATGCATGCTTCTGCCATCCTAAGATTGCATAGCCTAGCCCGGATAATAAACTTCGTATATGGATGAAATAAAAAATCAGATCACAGGATAGACCAGGGAGGGAAACTACAGTTAAACGGTAAGGGCTAAGACTATGAGGGCTGAGTGCAGAATTTTTTTTTTTTGCTTCTGGTCGCATTTGGCTTTCAAATGAATCCTCCGAGAACAGTCGACAGAGGAAAGATTAACTAAGTTTGAGTTGGTAACTGAACTCAGACCATTCTCCAAAACTTAAGCAAATGCTTAAGGGAAAAGGAAGGTAATGATAAACTTGAGAGATTCCCATGTGCAAAATACACACAGATTGGATGGTACTGCTACTTTTAAGCGGCAGATGCCAGATGGTAGATCCAACCATTTCGTAAAGTCCTAACAGCAAATTTATTGGAATTTTTCTGTCATTCGCAATCCCAACAAGAGAAAGTGCAGGACCTAATGAGAGACTAAGTACTAGCACCCCAATTCGCCAGTCCCCTCTTCGAAAGACGCTTCCTCAAATCAAGAAAAGCTTTCTAGCTTCAGTTGCTCCTACAACAGTTCCTTGCTCTGCATATCTTACCTGCACAAAATTGATTTTAAAAAAAAAAACCGACCTTATCAGACATGTGAGAACTAAGAGTCGAAGCAACAGGCAAAGTTCACAAAACAAATAACCAACCCGCATTCCACTACTATATTGATTAGACATAGATGAATTAACGAGTCCGAATGACTATAGAAAGCAACAACAACAACAACATCCACAAAATTCATAGGGTGATCTGGATGCCCAGATTAGAACCAGAAGATACAGGGAGAATCAACAGAGATTAAACTTGGAATAAGATAAGACACACAACCATATGTACCTTTTGTATAGCTCCAGATAAGCTTTTATGGAATAACAAAGAACGTTATATCTGTGAAATTGCACTACAAATTGAAAATCATGCAGGAAAATCAACTGAATATCTCTATTGAAAACTTCACTCGTTTCAAAGAACTAAGCGTTGCAAAACTTTAAACCCCGTATCAGTATCAGGTACTCAAGGATGGACAAGGAAGTAGTTGGTTGATCGAGCGCTCTTATAGGGATTGAGCTGCACCGCTCTCATAGTTTGTTGGACATACTAGAAAGTCTTTGGTGCATATTTTGTACATAGGTGGCTTTTGGTATAATCCACATCTTTAAACTTGAACCCACCCAACTAAATTGTGAGAGCGAAACCTTCATGAAGTTCCTCCAATCTCCTTCGAAACTGGACTCATGCACCAACGAAATCCAAGGAAAGCGAACCCCCGAAATCATAAATGCAAAAATTCCCAAATCTAAACTAGATCGGGATAGAAATCTCCACGAAACAGAGAGAGTAGCTTCCAAATCTAGACTAGATCGGAAGAGAAAAGCTCCTTAAAAGGGAGGAAAGAAAAAAAGAAAACGGAGAACTAATTCTCATATTTCCTTGAGTAATTCATAATAAATTACTAGTAAGATTAATAAATTTAATTGAATGGAGAAAGAAAATATTTAACGTTATCATTTTAACTCTATACGAATTTACTTCAAGAAAGTAAACTTTAATGAATTTTTTGTTATTCTCTTAATAACCAAGAGTAAACATTCACTCGAAATTCAGAAAAAGAAAACGAGATTGTGTGCACTATAAAGTACAATGAAGGAATTACACAAATGGTGGTTTTTAGTAAGAGGTGGGTAGTTAACCTTTCTTTAACATTTTAATCCTTTCTATTAGCCAAATTTATTTTTTTCTGTAAAGCTAAATTGCTTTATAATATTAAAATAAGATGTAGACGAGGGCTGGTTGTGAAATTTAGAAGTAAGTCTTTTTGTCTTAGATATAAAGATATTCGCTTGCATTTTATCTATTATTACATTTAAAAGGAAAATCTCACGAGTTCAATGTATGATTTGAGTATGACAACGTATAGAAAGGGTATATCTCAAGGATGGTACTACTAGATTAAGATTATACGTGGCATTAGAGTCCATAAGATTTTGTTTTTTTTTTTGGAATTCCTTTTAACCAGAAAGGTTACGGAGGTTTCATAGAAAGGACTAATTAAAAAGTGGGATTGTTGGGGTTAAAGTTGCTTGATATTTGTACTCATGATTGCCTAGCATTGTTGAGAGGTGCTACGATGTATGTAGTTCTATTTTCGATTTAAAATTTTTTATTTTTATTCTCCTTTTAGAATTCTGGATCAAGTAAATGTAAATTTTTATTTGCATAAATAAAATTATAGGAAACATAAGCATAAACCTAATTGATTATATGAGTTGATATATATTGTGGTAAAATAGTTTATTAACATATACATAAATACATTTATGTAATGTAAACTAGTGATAGTACTATGTTTCTCATGCATAATTATCGCTTATAATATCATGATATAATAGGTTCAGTCCTTAACGCCTCCAGCTAGTTCTTTTCTTCCGTTTTTTTATCTCTTTTTTCTTCTTCTTCTTTTTATTGTTGTCAACTTTCTTTTCTAAAAGAATTATGTTTGGCTCATATCCAAAGTATTTTCTAACTGTAATTAAATTTGACTAGGATTAGTCCCATGGGTAACATTTGTGGCCTCTTTGCCTATAGATTTGCAGATCAAGATTTTCAAAACAAGGCATATCCCTTAATTTTTTGTCACTGCAAGTATGTATGGCCCAAGACAATAATTTGAGGGGACAATTTTATTGGCTAATGAACCAAACCAAAATTGAATTCCTCAAAGACTAGGAATGATCCCTTCTAATGACTCACCTTGTACGAATCGGATTAGGTATCGGTATATTTTCAAAGTAGGATGCTTATCTTATATTAAGAGAGTGATTTGTGTATTTAAAAGTATCAAGTTGGATCGCGAATACATGAACCCAACCATCAAACTATTCGCCCCTCACTTTACTCCCTATCTGCTGCCACCACTAGCCACCGTTCTTTTTTGTTTCCGCCGTAGAATCACCACCAGCCACCGAGAGTACGGTGCCTTGACAATTTTCGATCACAGTCACACGAAGGCAGCGACCGTCAGGGGGATCGAATTGTGATCGGGTAAATATCAATTCTCATCTTGTTTCTTCTTCTTCTTCTAAAGAAACCTGTTATTTTTCTTTGCTATCGCCTGCGTCCTTCCTCAAGAAGAGATTATGGAAGTTTGATCATGGTTTTGGCAATTTAGTGTTTTGGAGGTCCGAGGAATATTACGGATAATCAAGACTATTTTCTTTTCCCTTCTCTGTTTTGGCCAATGCATTATTACGACAGTGGGATGACATCTTTTGATGCAAAATTCATTGGAAAAAACTGGCTAAATGGGAGGCTTGGGATACTGTGATGGTAACAAAGTTCATGATTCTCTGCAATTAAACAAGCAATATTTGCTTACCCGTTCTAGGTTAGTTGATACGAACCAAAGACACTGATTTATCGATCAATGTGGCTAGCAAAAAGATAATTACCAAAGACAGTTTAAAGGAAACGGAATCTGGACATCTCAGTCAAAATCACGAGTAAATTATCGGAGATGCTATAAGCATGGGATTGATTGCTTTTTTCCTTGTAATAATTATTTTTCTTTGATAACCATATTGATCGATAAATTTTGTGCCTTTACAATCTATAAACCCCGCGTTGTTTCTTCAACAACGCTAGTTTTTCCGCACGTGCTCAGTTATATTCCCACTCCTTGTATAATTCATAATATATCAATAAGAAGACTAACAGCTCTAATTTAATTATTAAAAATAAAATAGATAACACTATTTTTCTACCACTATACGAATTTACTTCTAGAAAGTAAACATTGAATGAACGCTTTGCTGCTCTGTCAATAACTGAAGACAAAACATTTATTGGAAATTCAAGAAAAGAGAAAAGGAGAGACGAATGAAGTCGTGTGCACTACAGGGATAGTTAAGGAATTTACGCCAAGTGCAACTTCTTAGTGGAAGGTGGGTAGTTAGCTTTTTTTTAATTTACATGTTAATCCTTTCTTTTGGCCAATTTAATGTGCAGATGAGGGTTAATTGGGAAATTTAAAGTGAGACTGTTTACTTAGATATGTAGAAGTTTACTTGATTGCATTTGATTTGATTTTGTCGGAGAATACTAATTTGGTGTACGTATTTGCAGAATATGGAAAAGGATGCCTCGGACGTTGTAAAACAAAAGCAAAAGAGCTACCGTAATCCTCCTCCTCCGGGCAATCGATCTTGCCCTTGGCTTGTGATATGCCATGGATGGGAAGGACAGAGGCAAACTTTCTACGACATTTCGGAGTACCGCCACCATACAAAGATCATTCCCGATCTGCGCAACAAGAGAATCTGTGCTACTTCCAATCGCGAATGGTTATTCTTGGAAGATCAAGATTCCGGCGATTGCTGCCTCTGGAATCCCGTTTCCCCGGAGAAAATCCGACTACCCCCTTTGGAAGACCTCGAGTGCTCTTGGTGCTTCTTGTCGTCTTCGCCAAGCGATCCTCAATCATATATTCTGGTGGTTGATCGAGGAGAGGACACCATCGGATATTGCAAACCCGGCGAGGATACACTCAAGAGGCACAAGGTCGAACCTCCCATCAGTTGTGCCGCGATGTTCAAGGGGGAAATTTTCTTGATGTTGAAGCATAGCGAATTGGCTATCGCCGACATAGAGAACTCAGAGCTACGAGTACGAGCGTTGGGGAACAAAGATGTTAATCGGTCAATTCCCGGAGGCATACCGGCATTGCGCTACTATCTTATCTCATCCGACGAAGACTTGTTACTCTTGGAAGAGATGATATACCGATACGACCTCCCGATGGGGCAAACCTACGGCTTTAAGGTTTTCCGGATGAATTTTGCAGAAGGGACGTGGGAGGAATTGAAAAGCATCGGCGATCGAGCAATTTTTCTTTCTGCTTCTGGGGGAATTTCTTGCTCTCCAAAAGACTCGAGAGTTAAGAAAAATGCCATATATTTTGTGCATCATGGCGATGAACATGTTCGTATGTATGATTTGAAAGATCAGAGCATTTCAAAGTTGTCGCCTTTCTCAAACATCGATTACGGTTCATCCTATTTGTATTGGATTATGTTGCGACACTTAAAAGGAATCGAGAAATGCACTGTTACCAATATAATCCTCTGTTACTTGTGTTTGAGTGTTTTAAGCCTTTCGTATATGATCTCCAGCAGGTATGCTTCTGCCACCCTAAGATTGCATAGCCTAGCCCGGATAATAAACTTCGTATATGGATAAAATAAAAACTCAGATCACAGGATAGACCAGGGAGGGAAACTACAGTTAAACGGTAAGGGCTAAGATTATGAGGGCTGAGTGCAGAATTTTTTTTGCTTCTGGTCGCATTTGGCTTTCAAATGAATCCTCCAAGAACAGTCGACAGAGGAAAGATTAACTAAGTTCGAGTTGGTAACTGAACTCAGACCATTCTCCAAAACTTTAAGCAAATGATTAAGGGAAAAAGGAAGGTAATGATAAACTTGGGATTCCCATGTGCTAAATGCACATAGATTGGATGGTGCTTTCAAGCAGCAGATGGTAGATCCAACCATTTTGTAAAGTCCTAACAGCCGAAGTCGGCAAATTTATTAGAATTTTTCTGTCATTCACAAGCCCAACAAGAGACTGAGGGTAATAGCACCCCAATTCGCTTCCTCAAATCAAGAAAAGCTTTCTAGCTTCAGTTGCTCTAACAACAGTTCCAACAGTCCCTCGCTTTGCATATCTTACCTGCACAAAATTGATAAAAAGACAACGTTATCAGACGTATGAGAACTAAGAATCCAAATTCAACAGCAGAGGAACGCGAATAACACCGCCAATTACAGCAACTTTGGATTATTCAATTCCCCCAAAGAGACATTACATGAAAGCAATGCAAAAGTTGTCAAACATAAGTCCTCACTGGGCATTCAGTTATTTGAGGAGCGCACATAAGGCGAGTCTGAAGCCAAGAGTATCCTGCAATTCCCAAACCATCACTAAATACCAGCAAACCAGTGACATACCCAAGTCTTCTTATCTTTGGTTAACTGAATGCATGGTACCAAACAGTCGTGGAATAGCAGTCAGAAGTTCGAAGCAAAAGTCAAAGCTCACAAAACAAATAGCCAACCGGTATTCCACTACTATATTGTTTAGACATAGATGAATTGACAAGTCCAAATGACTATGGAAAGTAACAATAACAATATCCACAAAATTCATAGGGTGATCCAGATGTCAAGATTAGGACCAGAAGATGCAGGGAGAATCAACAGAGATTAAACTTGGAATAAGATAAGACACCCAACCATATGTACCTTTTGTATAGCCCCAGATCAGCTTTCATGGAATAACAAAGATTGGCATATATGTGAAATTGCACTAATTGAAAATCATGCAGGAAAATTAACTGAATATCTGTATTGAAAACTTCACTCATTTCAAAGAACTAAGCGGTGTGAGACTTTAAACACCCTATCAGTATCACGTACTCAAAGATGGACAAGGAAGTAGTTGAGTGATTGAGCGCTCTCATAGGTATTGAGCCGCATCACTCTCATAGTTTGTTGGACATACTAGAAAGTCTTTTGTGCATATTTTGTGTATAGGTGGCTTCTACCTGAAGCCGGTTTTGTATACGGGTTAATGAAACCTTATTTATCATTCAAAGAAGGAAAAAGAATTTGCTCGATCTTCAGACCAAAAGAGACCCATAAAGGATTTCTTCCTTATTAATACAGACTCACATCATAGTAGGAAAACAAGGCCATAAACCAAGACTAGCGACAATGAGATCAAAGAAGACGTTTTGCTAGGTAATGGGATCACAGAAGACCATAACCATCCCTTGCTTAAATAAGAAGAAAAAAGGATAAAGATTTTTGTTCTTCCTGTTACTCTTGAGCACATAATTGGAAGTCAAAGAACATTGTATCAAGATTGGACGAACAAAACAATCGCATACCCAGAGAAGCTAATGACCACTGCTCAAACTCTAAACTGTAGAGAACAATCTGCATTCTGCCAATCTCTACATCCAAATTATAAAGTCTAATCAACCAGGAAGATTTCAACATCGCTGAACCACATCTATGGCTCATTCTTCAGGCATTACATGAATGCTCAACAAAGCATCAACTACAACCTATGACAAATATCTTCCTCCGACCTCAAAAACAGCACATGGAACACAAACACTGAAACTTGAACTAAACATAGTTCATAACTTGATACACAGACCAATATACCTAAAACAAATAAAGCTCTAACCTTTAATCACGAACTTCATCCATCATCATCGTCTAAGCTTCTCCTTGGCCGAGCTCTTCCTCGCAGCCTCCTTGACCTTCTCAATGTACCCTTCAATTGGGGGCGTGAGTGTCGCCATGAAGCGGTTTGCAGGGAAAGGCGTCAAATCCGGCACTAGTGCCGCCTCTCTCAGCTTCTCCGGCAACGCCTCGACCGCCTCCTTCTTCATCCGCAACAAATTACTCTCCGCAGCCTGCCTCGCCCTATGCCTCCTCATCAAAACCCTAGAATATTCCTTCGCAAGCCGCCTTCCATCCTCGACCGTGAGCTCATACTTCGGAATCTTATCCGCATCGACCAGTCCCAACGTGATCAAATCCAAGCCCGGGGTCCCGATTATCTCCGGCTTATCGGAGACGCCCAATTTCGGCTTTCCTTTCTTCAACATGTCGATCTCTCGCTGCCTGTCCTTGCTGATCAGCCCCATTTTCTCGCGCTCGGCCTCGCGGGCCCGCTGCTTCTCGGTCAAGTAGCGGATCGGGGTCGGCGCGTTGAGGCACGCCTCGACGAGGGCCTCGGCCTCGTTGGGGCCGCGCTTGCCGCCGCCCTTGGAGGCAGAGTCCGACGGTCCTGGGGATTTCTTGGTGGTGATTTTGGAGCGCTTGAGGGTTTGGCCCGCTTTGAGCTTGGTTTTTCCCTTGGCGGTTCCACTGACGGAGCACCGTTGGAGGAATTGGTGGGCCAACGAATCGAGTGAGGAAGAAGAAGAAGAGGAAGTAAGAGGTTTCCGTCTCGCTAGTCGTAGCATTTTCCCCGTGAAAAATGCTGAGGACGTAAGATAGTGTTGTCGATTACCAAAGCTTCGAGTTTGGCGGCTATGGCGGAGTGTGTCTTTGCTGGGTGGATTCGAAGGGAAAAGAAAGAGGAGGAAGAAGAAGAAGGAGCAGGAGCGAAACCTTCAACTTTGGGCCTATTCCTAAACCCATTTCAAGACATTTTAGCTAAGTTCAAAGCCCAGTTCTAGTTTCAGCCTAAGAGAGAGAAGTTCAGAACTAGGCGTAGTCGCCGCCGCGGCTATAATGGTGGGGTAATGGGGGCCGGCGACCCTCACCAACCACAGGCAAGGGCCAGCATGCCCTCACCCATGTTTGGCCGAGGGCCACCACTGGCAGCCAACCCCAGTCACCGGCAACCCTTAACCAGACATGGGCGACTAGGCCACATGAGAGTCATCGGTCCCTGGTCGAGGCCTAGCAACTTTCATTGACTGTTCCCCACTATCGTCGGCGTTCTTGGCGATGGTGGTGTTGCGGCGACAAGGGCATGCATTCCTTAGCTGCTGGTTTCATCCTCCTCCTCCTCTTCTTTCTTTTTTTTTAATTAGCTTATTTTTATATTTAATTTAAATATATTTTATTTTAAAAATCAGACTTTGACATCCATCGCCACATGAGATAGATAATATAATAAAAAAGATCACGTCAGCCCTTTTCGTTAGTTTAATTGAACGAAGTTAATGAAAGGACTCGACTGCACCAATTTGATAAATTTTTAAGACTTAATTGCACTTTTTATAAATTTTAAGACCTAATTGTACTTTTGTAACAAGTTTTAAAACTTATTGTGTACATATCCCTTTTTCACTAAACATTTCAAAGTTCTTTTATTCAGACATGATGAAATCTGAGAGTTTTTTCATGATCCCTTTTTTTTAATTATTATGCAAGAATAAAAATAAAGTTTGGAGAAATGATAAATATAAAAGTCATCGTCATATTTCACCTCATTATCACTTACCCTCCTTTATTTTTAAAAGTACTAATTTACATCTTGAATTTTCTCTTTACAGTCAATTTGGATGGTGTGACTAGACGGGAGAGAAATGATTTTAAAAGTGATAATTTGTTTAAATGGTATGATGAAAACAGGAATGGATCAAGAGGGATTAGTGCAGCCCGTTTTATGTTGTTTAGGGCATCCCTCGTAATTAGTCCAAAATATGGGAGATGCGAAGGGATTCGTGCAATTTATAAAGAAAAATATTCTTCTTCTTCTTCGTAGATACTCTTATTTTTATCTGAAATTTTGAAATCATAAAATATATGCAACTCCTTTTATATACATTTCAATTATTTTTTCTTAGATAGCATCCAAACTACATTTTAATTCAATCTCTCAATTTCCTTTCTTTTCTTCTCTGTTGTAATAACTAAAATGATTTCCATCATCATCTCTTAAACGCTCCATTCAAATTAAGTGTTACAGATGACTTTGCATATTCACATCCGGCATAATCATTTATTTTCCGAAAAACAATCATGACCATGTCCTTATTTCTCTACCACGTCCAAACCCCCAAACTCAAACCCAAACCGTCACCACCAAATCCTGAGCCCTGTTGGGACTTTGGAAAATTGGCTTCTGCTTAATCGAGGTGGGCAAAGAGAGAGAGAGATGTATCTTCAAATCATGTCCAGTCCGTGATGATCTATACAGTTAAGGGCACATAGTAGGGGAGGGAGAATAGATGACGAGGACCGGGGTGGAGGTGGCGGCACCAGCGACGGCGAGATGGGGGTTGCCGGCAGCATATAATGTATATTTATATTCTACTTTTAAATCACAAGGCCTTAACAAATTCTAAGAAAGTGTAATTACCAGAGTTCAGGAAGCAGAATGCCATTTATTGATTGTGGGATGAATATCTGAGCATTGGTCGGTCACTCTCGCTCCTGGTTCCTAACGTAGAAACTAACCTCAACTCCTTGATCAGCTAATTGCTTCTTCATGTGTAAGAAACAGTAGCTTTTCCTTGAAGTACAGAGGCCCGTATATTTTCAACATTGCAAAATCGAACACATCGGCCCTTACAAAACAAAAGCGATCGAAGCAGACATGCACGAATCGAGAGACTGTCCGGGAAAAATGCGTTCATCGGAAGGGCCTCGGCGGCTTTTCGAGCACGGCAGAGAAGAACACCTCCTTGTCATCTTTATCCAACTTTGGGATCACGGCCCACTTGTGCCTCTTATACCTCAGCATCTTGAAGGATTCCAAATAGTCATCCAGATCCCCCTTCAAGCAGAAGAAGCTGTCTACCCACAGAAGTCCTCCAGGCCTCAACACTCGATCCCAATCGTACAACACAAAGTCTAGAAGAATGAAGTCTATCCACCCGTCCAAGAACCTCGTTGTGTGGATCACATCCAGAGTATTGTCGAAGAACGGCAGCCGCTGATTTATTGTCAAGTAAAGAGGCACGAAGCCGCGCAGAGCGATCATCTCATTGAAAGGTGCGCCAAGATTTATGGTTGCTGTGATGATAGTGACATTGAACTCCCTCATCCTAGCGGCAAAAGTCCCGGTCCCAACACTGTAATCCAATCCAATTCTGATCTCTCCAGGCTTGATAGCAAGCACTTCGGGTATGACGAAATCCGTAGTGAGATTTGCATTGAGATCGAAATAGATGGGTTTAACCCATCTGGGCATTTCATGACTGGTGAGATTGAAGCAGTCCGCACATTTGAAGAATCCTTTGCCAGTAGAATTTCTAGCCAAGCAAGTGAAGTTTTTGCACCGATACCCGCCCCAACGAACGTTGCGATCATCTGGCAGCTTCCATATGGACTCGTTAATGGGAAACGGCTTGTGGTATAGCTGCGGTGCCCTCGAGAAGCACCTCCTCCTGGGGAGTGGGTCGCACCCGTGAACCATGAGCCTCTGAGCTAGTTTCCAATCATCGTTGCAGATCTCACCAACATCATAGTCCATGTACTCCTCCAAATCCTTCTTCATGGCAAAGCAAGCATGGCCAATGCTTGTGAAAGTCCCATTTGCTCCCATAAAGTTCTGTTTCCCCAACCTGTTGGGCTTAATCTTCACATACTTGCGTATCTCTTCAATAAGGAAGTAATTCACCGGCTCATCAGATCTCTCCTTCGGCTTTGCCAGAGGATGGACTGTCCTGATTTCACCAGTCCCCTGATCCGATGGCAATGAGACTTCCACCGACTCAATAAGCCCCAAGATATCCACAAGAAAGTGGCTGTATCGCGACGTTAACTCCGACAATGACGTGTTGGCGGACATATACCCTACCGTTGTAATTTCATCTTGGATTTTGCGAATAACCGTGTCGATGGTTGCTCTAAACTCAGTCCCAGCTCTGCCTTGGTTGATGTTATTGCAAAAGGCATCGGAAATATGAACAGATCTAAAAGAGTAGAAGTAGAACAGAGTGGCGACGTAGATGAGAACGCCGAAGCCGCCCAATACAAAGAACTTAGGGATAGCCCTGCAGGTCCCTAACTTCACAAGAACATTCGGTTTCCGCATTCTTCACCTCTTGTGCTCCAAACAACCGCCTTCTGAGGTCAGGATCTAGCTAGAGCTAATCATCGCATCCGGCGACCCATCAGACGATGACAACGCTTCATTAGCATTGCTAAAAGACCAGAGAGAATAATGGGAAATAGCTTTGGAAAGTACCTGAATCTTGACCCTAGAAGCTCTGGCCAGGAGAAGAGAAGGCAGATCTTGGAGTCAACGCCTGTATAGTCACTGAGAAACAAAGCTGAGAGCTCGATAAGTTGGAGCCCAAGATTTTCCGTTTCCTTTGATTCATTTTTTTAATCTGCAGAACCGTAATTAAAAAGGCTTTATCAGGAGCTCCGAGATGCAGCAATACAGAGAGACCTGGAGAAGTTCGAGATCGTCGAGTCAATGCCCTCAATTATTTTTTAGAACTTCGGGTCCTCAAACCCATGCGACTTCCGGTCACATCGATGCACACAACTGTGCGCATATGTCAATGTCGTGACCTTTTGACTGCAAGTTGCGGCATTCCAGGCCGGCGGCATAGAAGCATCGAAAACACAAAAACAGGCTTGTGGGACAGAACACAAACCTTAAAAACGAAAAGCACCTACGGTCCTCAAGTTTTCTTCTGTCCTTTTCTATCGTGATCTGGACGGTGAATCTGGAAGTGGGCTTGGGAAACTTGCTTAGATCTGAGCAGAATGAAAGCTCAATCTAGACCATTAGTCGGCCAGGATTAGGATAAGTTGTTCCTAAGCAAGGTCTGGTAGTTTTGCTAATAGTATTCAATCCACCAGTTGTAAGGTGGAGGAGAACGTTTGAAGCGATGCCATCTCGCCATTCAGGGCCATAAGTCGTCGTCGTCGGATTAGAAATTGCGAATGAGCAATAGGATGGATGGTGTCAAGCCAAACTGGTTAGTCAGTCAACTTGGACGTGTTGGATGACTTTGACTTTTTCTCGTTCCAGTCTTCTGTACAGACACACAAAAACAAAAAAGTATCTCAACTGGGAAAGTTCAGGCTTCTGGATCGAATCGAACCCTTTAACATTGGATCTCGCATGACTATACAAATCTTGCGTGAGACCGAATTCCGGGTCGCCGAAGATGGCGGCGGCCGAATTGCGCGGACTGCGAGAAGCGTTGACGGAAACAAATTGGTCCGATCAGCGCAAGCTCCGAAGTACCCAGAAGATGGAAAAGTCGTCAGCTTCTCAGCTGAATTACAAGCCCAGCAGACAAAGAATTTGAAAGTTCAATCTAACAGTGAAGTGCTGCTACCAGCGAAAACATGTCCGAAAAAAACATAAAAAAACATGTCAAAATTCCCAACTTTTCTATCTCTTCTTGACTCTAAAGAACTATCATCAATCAAAATGACAAATTCAGTGAAACTAGAGAACGGGAAGCCCCCCCCAAAGCAATCCCTCAACCTCGTTTGTTGTAGAATTTACACTCCCACCAAGAACACTCGCAGAAACCAAAACCCACCAACCAAATCAACCCAAGAAAAAAAGGAGGAGGAAGAAAGGAATAATCAGCGACGTCTACGGCGGTCTTCGCCGTACTGAGAGAGCGGTACGACCTCGGAGAGGGGCGTGGAGAGCGGGGTGGGAAGGGGGGAGTTCCGGCAGACGGGGCACGACCCGTTGAGCTTCAACCAGGCGTCGAGGCAGAGCAGGTGGAAGAAGTGGCGGCACTCGGGCATCATCCTCAACATCTCCGAATCCTTGTACTCGCACAAGCAGATCGAGCACGTCGTGCTGCCGCCGACGCCACAGGCCTCCCTAGAGAAAGCGAACTTGGGGTACGAATTGATGACGCACGGGTCGAGCCCCACCGCCGCGCTCTGGTCCGCCTCGCTCTCCTCGTTGTCGTCCTCGGCCACGAAGATGATGCGGGGGAGGATGATGCCGTCGGAGCCCGGGTCGCCGGGCGGGGCATGGCCGGTGGGCTGCTGGCGGCGGAGGAGGCGGCGGCGGGAGGAGCGGCAGCAGATGTAGGAGGCGAGGAGGACGGAGGAGAGGAGGACGAGGAAGCCGAGGGCGATGGCGATGGCGTAGCCGAGGCCGAGGTTGGTGAGGTAGCCGGCAGCGGCGGCGGAGGAGGGGGGTGGAGGGGGCGGAGGTAGGGCGGCGGCGGCGGAGGACATGGGGGAGGAGGGTGGAGGGGGAGAGAGGGGGATCCATAAGAGGGGGAGGAAGAGAGGAGGAGTCAGGAAAGGAGAGAGAGGAGGAGGGGGTAGGGTGGGTGATGATGCAGCTGGTGCATTTAATAATTCTAGGTTTGGCAACAGAGACGAGCATTTATTTCCTGGCAATGTCGAATTGAATTGCGGACGAGCAATGCGAGCCATGGTCGATGATGATGATGACGACGACGACGACGACGGCGACCGAGGTGGCCACTCGGGAAGCTTTTGGGCTCTGGGCCACGAACGGTCGTGGGCTTTTTCGCAGGGCATGGTCGATGGGCCCTCGAGCCCACAACAGGGTCCGAGGACCGGTGACGGCGACGATGCTCTAGCGACAACCGAAAGTTCTGCTGAACTGCACCGCCTGCTCCGTCAAGCTAAGGGTCACCGTGCAGTTCAAGACCGCGACGCTTCCCCGAGGGTCAGGTTCACGGAAGCCAAGGCCGAGGATGCAGTTGTCGGCGCTCAGTCACGACCGCTGCGAACGAGATGAATGCGATCGAGATATCGAGCCGCCTCGAAAGCGACTTTGGCGGTAAGCTCGGCCCGGCCGCCCTTTCTCCATCCATCCTAGAGGGATGATGAGATCGATCGCTGTGCTCGGCCATATTCTTTTGGAAAAAATCATGGTTTTTGGAGAAGAAGTAGGAACCGGGCCAAAAAGAGAGTAGTGGAGATGCGGGGTATCGATCCCCGTACCTCTCGCATGCTAAGCGAGCGCTCTACCATCTGAGCTACATCCCCTTCATATGTAAAAGCTAAACAAATATTGATATTAATAAAGTAACTATTGTCGCGTGAAAGCAATCAGCCGACACCAGATTAATGGGCCCAAAATAATGCCCAAGTCCGCCCAGCCTTGTTAAGCCTTTACAGTATTGATGAAAAGTAAATAATTTGAAAAACAATTTTCAAAAAATATACTTTATATCGCTTACAAACAAATCGATGAAAAATAATCTCACCGTCCATAAAAATATTTGAATATAAATTGTTATCGATAATAAAAATATTTTCATTGGCAAAATTATTTAATGCGATTAGCACTTTATCAATACAAGGACCTTTCTCTCAAGGTCCCCCTACAGATTCTGACCAAAGAAAAAAAAAAAGGAAACGGTCCCCCTGCAGATTCCAATTCACCTGCCATATATGATATAGCATAAATATGCCAGGATGCTCCAGAATCCCTTTGATTGCTCGATCAAGAAATGCAATCTTTGGATCTGAAATTAAACCATTTCGTTTTTCCAACATCTTAGAGATTATATCTTCACTTATTAAGAATGTTGTCGTCTCCCTGTTTGACATGAAAAGAAAAGTGTCTCGATGAATATGAAATAGTCCATTCTCATTCAAATATTGTGAGTCTAAGAATACTATGACATGTGTTTAAGTCCTAATTAAAGTTCGACATTGCACACGATTAATATTGTGATACATTCAGAGGTTCGAGTTGTCGATTTAAATTAGCAAAATACCGAGAAATAGGCAAAAGTCATGACCGCACAAAATTGTACAGTAACCACAAAATTGTACAGTAACTACGATTAATATTGTACAATGTTTAAATATATTAATCCCCACTTTGATTCGAAAATTTAAAGTTTTGAAACATGTATCGGTGGACCCACAAAATTGTACAGTAACTACGAAATGGGCAAAAATCAACATCATATATATTCAACGGCGGTAACTTTTATTCTCCTCGCCGTAATATCACACAACCGCATCAGAAGATGTCGGAAAGCGTCGGGAGCTTGATCTCCCCCTTGGTAGAGACGGGGATGGTGATATTCCCGAAGACGGGGAGGTCGATGATGAGGCCGATGTCGAGCTGGTAGTCGATGTCCCAGTCCGCCCCGATGTCCCTCGCCAAGCTCACCAGTATGCTGTACGGCGTCTTCACCGGCACGTCCAGCATCGTCGTGTCGCTCGCCTTCAGCGACCCCGGATCCGGTATCTTCCCTGAAGCTATCTCCCTGCAAATTCACACGTTCCAGTCACAATCCAATCCAAATAAGCGCTAGGAGATTCGCCGGAAACTGACACGACTCGGTCACGCGAATTACCTGCCGGCGCTTTTGAAGGAGTAAGAGATCTCGCAGATGGGGAGGGAGTGGTCGTAGGGGTTCTTGACGGAGACCTTGGCGTTGTACTCGACGCACTCGCGGGTGACGTGCTTCAGGTCGACGTCCGTCACGCTGGCTTCCGGCTTCGGGATGTTGGCAACCTTCTCGGCCAAGAAGTTCCTGGCCTTGTCCAGCAAATCCGACATATCTCCGCTTCTCGAAAAACTCGATCGATCCGGAATTCGCGAGAACGAAGGTCAAATTATGGCTTCGATCCCGAAGAGATCGAGGCTGTGTCTGCATTTATACACGAGAGCGAGCGCGGCCCGTGACCCGGTGACGCGGTGACGCGTGGTGAGGCACGTGTGGGCGTCGTGGGAATTCCCGTGTGAGCAGATGTTTAGGGCAAATGACGGCGTTTATTTGATTGATTTCAGGAGGGAGACGCGGAGTTTGTGGGGTCCCGTTCTCTGTCTCCGTCGTTAAAGGCCCGTAGAGAGACGGCGATGCCAGTCGGATGGGAACCTCGTGAAACGATGTCCACCGTGGTCGGTGGATCGGATCGGATGGGATCAGGCTCTGATGCTTTTTTGGCATCAGAGATACAAAAGTGGGTGGGATTCATTGGGGGTTTTAAAGTTCTGTCTTGCACCAAAAGGTTGTCGGGTGTTAATCTAATTGATCTTACGTTCAAAAAACGTTGCTAAAAATATATATCCACGTTTGGGGCCTCGGACCCAACCCTAGTACTCATGTCGGGCACGTAGGCCCAGGTCCATAGAGGCTGAGTGTGTGGCCTCCAAGCTCATGCCTGGGACTAGGTCCATTGAGGCCAGGAGGCCAAGCCCGAGACCTCGATACTCGTGCCCAGTTCTTCAGCTGTTTATGTTCAATTCATTGGAACCCGAATAGTGCATATGTATTTAGGAAAATAAAAGTAGGTTTTCCTTTTTAAACGACGGAAAATAATTTTCAATTCATTTTCATGTTTCAATCAAATAAAGAAAATATTGTCATTTTCTGGAAAATGACTTTTTAAATAACATTTTTCAAAATGTTCAATTTTTCGCAAACTAAACGGAGTCTAATAGGATTTTGTTTTCCTTTTTATGCGAAAATCATCTTATATTTTCTACTAAAATACGTTAAGCGTCACCACAATGTGAGGTCTTAGCATGTATTTGACAAAAATTGCAATCATTTTCATTGGTGTGTGCGTGCGAGATGCGAGTCACGTCTTGGACCTAAATTTGAGCGACCCGAGATTCTTTTCTTCTATAGCAAAAAGGAGACGGTGGCATCTTTAATATCCTAAAAAGCCTTCAACTTTAACTTTTGTCCCAATTTCACCTTTTGTTTCATAAAAAACCTCCAATTTTAGATCTAGTCCCAATTCTACCATAAACTCTTTTTTGTCCCATAAAAAACTATCAACTTTAGGTCACATCCCAATTTTACCGTAAACTTTTTTTTGTCCTGTGAAAAACCCCAACTTTAGGTCTTATCCCAATTTTACTGTCCAATCCCAATTTCACCCTAAAATTTTTACAGTCTGATAAAAAAACAATAAACTTTTACTTAAGTAACAAATCTACCTCTAGTGACCTTCAATCCAAAATTTCTTATTGAGAAATGGAATACTCTCAAGCACGAGTTGTTTGAACATCTTGAGCACGAAATCTCCGATCAGGAGAGATGGAATATTCCCAAATGCGAGAGATTGAACACCAATTGCAAAATCACTAAAGCTGGATTAATAAAAGCAAATTTGGGACTCAAGAAGAGTTGATGATCTTTTATGATACAAAAAAAAAAAATTGAAACCGAAGCTTATGAGACAAAAAGCGATTAGGATATAATTAGTATTGGACCTAAAGTTGAGGGTTCTTCATTAGACAAAAAAAAAATTAGGATAGAAATGAGACTAGACCTAGAATTGAGGGTTTTTATGAAATAAAAAAAAAAGTTTATGATAGAATTGAGACTGGACCTAAAGTTGAAGGTTTTTTATGAGATAAACAAAAGTTAAAGTTTTAGATTTTTTTGGATATTTGGCCTTATAAAGACAAAATGGAGAATATGATCGAGCCATACCGATAAAACAAAACCAAAGATAAAAGGCAAAAGACAACGAATCTTTTTTTTTCCTCGTTTTCAAAGAGACAGATCATCACAATTTGCAATACGATCCATGGATTCGGCCCGGGTATTACTCAGTCCAGGATGGGCTTCATTTCGGGTCAAAGAGATGAATAGGGCTGGCTCACTTTTCACTCTTTCATTGTGCAAACCTATCTCATTGCTCGATGTGTAAGCTAAGTGAAACCGTAAAAATGGCAAGATAATTGTCAAAAAATCCCAAATCTATAGTACGGCAGTCAATTCAGTCCTAAACTTTTAAATTGTTCCAATTCAATCCTAAACTTATTGATGACTTGCCAATTTAGTCATAAACCTTTTAATTGTGTCAATTTAATTCTAAACATTTTGAAGTTTTGCCATTTTTGTCCTAAACCTATTACATGGATAATTGATCTAAAAGCCTACATTGACAAATCGCACAAAAGTTTAGAACCAAATTTTGCAAATCGTCAAAATGTTAAAGACTAAATCGACACAATTGAAATGTTTAGGACTGAATTGGCTACCGTACGATAGATTTAAGACTTTTTTGGACAATTTTCTCAAAAAAAAAAGGCCTAGAGCAATTCTATCATGTCAAAGTAGTGACCAGCCAAAAAAAAAAAACAACTTGAGCTGTTGGTGTACCAAGGGAAGTGGAATAGAGTTAAGTAGCACATGTATGCGTATGGATTAACTAAGAAATTGCCCCAGAAACTGAATTGGGGCCATTACTTGTCGGGCGAAAACCTAGAGAGCAATTGAATCTGCCTCAGAATCGGAGATAGGGTTTCCATCATCTTCTCGGAGGGGTGACTGTGAACGCCTTCGTAGGTCGTCACGACGATGCTTGTGTCCTCGGACAACCTCTGCACTTGTTTCTTCACGTTGCACGGGGTGTGCGCGCAGCGGTAGTAGCTCCTTTTGGCAACCATGTTACACGACATCAATCGCGTTAGATTAGAGAACGGATCTTAAAGAATGTATGCAGAGGTACAATGTTACATTCTTGTGACACGGAGGAGGACAATCTCAATACGCGCATCGACATTATCGGTCGCTTAAATCCCATTGTTGATCTTGGACATATAAGCATGCACGGAGATGGTGATGATCATTTGATTTCAGGGTAAAAGTCACCAAAAATCATAAACTATGCCCACTATAACACATTTACTCTATACTTTTTTTGTGACGCCAAAACCCTAAACTTATACATATGTAATACGTTTGTCCCAAACTTGTACCTATGTAACATATTTACCTCAAATTTCTTATTGTGACACCAAAAACTTCAAACTTATACACGGGATTTTTTGGGTCACAAAAAATAGTTTAGGATAAATGTGTCGCGGTGGACAAAGTTTGAAGTTTTTTGTCTCTTTTTCCCTTGATATTTTTAGGAAAACCGAGAATTCACGTGTATCATTTTCAGAACAAAACATAGAGAGGCCAATTAAAATCGTATCAAGTTTGTCTCGAATAGGACATATATGTATGGCTAAATTTCTCTTCTACATGATCTAAACAAAGTCTGTATATATACCCCCACGACAATCTATATCTAGAACTTAAAATTAGATCATTCATTTGATCGATAGATGTTCAATCTTTGGCGACCCATTCGAACTGGTCGTCGAAAGTCTTTTTCGAGAACCAAGTTTCCATTTTTGTCGCTACAGATCCATTTTCTTGTAGCGATATCGGCAAACACATCAGAATTGCTTATCATGCGATTTGTACTTTACGCCGTGGATATGTATCTTCATCTACACGAGTGGTGATGATGCTCTCATGTATACAAAAATTGCCTTTTTGCACATAACTATTTGATGTTCAAGCCCTTACGCTAGCTTTATATTTCACATCATTCTTTTGTGCTTATGCATTTAATAGTGGCTCGTAACCCAAGAGAAAGACAGCTCAAATATAATTCTCAACGCATGGAAATCTTCATGAAAGAACATGCTTGCCACTGGCTTTTCTACGAGGGAACTATTAAGCTACGTGAAGGAACAAAAGTAAGAAACTATATGTGTATATGCATCCGTATGTAGTCTAGCCAACACGAATACAGACCTGGGGTGTGTGCTGTTCTTGACAGCTTTCTGCCCATATTTCCTCCAACGATAGCCATCGTCAAGAACGTCGTCATCGCTCCTCGTTTGGAACTCGAACCTCGGACACACCGCCTTCCGAGTTCTACTCCTCATGGCAGCCTTAGACTGCTTCTCCAACCTCCTCTCCGTGATCTCTTCCATGGCTGCTCCATACTCGGACATCGCTAAAGAAGCCTCTTGGCGCACGGCGTCCCCGTTAATGGTACCACGTCCACGGATCCCAGCACTAGTACTACCAGAAGCCAGACTGACCAAATTGTTTATGTCGGCGAGGACTTGGTGGGGGTCTGCAGGAGGTGGGCGCGACAAGGAACCGGCGACGAGATAGGGAGGGTTTCGAGGAAACAGCGGCAGCAACGGGATTCGTTGCGGAGGCGGAGGCGGAGGAGGAGGAGCTTCTTGAAGTTCCATTATGGAGATTTCAGATTGTGTCAAGGCACAGGACTTTCAAGAGATTTTGGTCTGAAAAGGGTCATGGAAGGTGAAGAGGTTGGACTGACCCACGCACAAGCAAGGATATACAGAGGTGGAACATATGGAACTGCTTTATGGTCTTTCTCTTCTTTTCCTTCATATTTTATTGCACAATCTGCATGTCGCTTTAAACTAAAACAAGTTGGTTTGGGAGTATTTCATATATCTCGTAAAAGGATTATTTTTTCAGAGCCAGAATTAACTTCTTCTTATTATTATTTTATTCCAAATGCGTACCTAACATGCAGCTGTAGGTAAATGTATGTTGTATATGACAAAAGATCCAGACAATGTATAAACAATTCCTGCAAAGATCATGCTATGAAAATTGCAGTAGGGGTCTATATGTATATGGAAAATTTGTCAAAATAATCCTAAACATATTGCACTGTTACTAATTCAGTCCTAAACATTTTAAGTTTGTTGATTGAGTCACAAACCTTTTGCTATTGTGTTAATTCAGTCATAAACCTTTTAAGTTTGTCAATTCAATCCTAAATCTTTTACAGTTGTGCCAATTCAGTCCATCCAGTCAATTTTGGCCGACCAGCGCTAACGTGTCAATTTTTAATAATTTTTTTCCTTTTCTTCCTTTTCTTTTTCTATTTTTATTTTTCAACCTCCCAATGACTAGGCGAGGCTAAGCGTCAAAGAAAAAGAAAAGGAAAAAAAATCAAAAAATCAAAAAAAAAAAAATTAAAGATTGACACTTCAACGCCAAACAGCCAAAATTAGCCGAATGAACTGAATTAACACAATTGCAAAAATTTTAGGACTCAATTGACAAACTTTAAAAGTTTAGGACTAAATTAGCAAAAATGCAATAAGTTTAAAACTTTTTTGACAATTTTTCCATATGTATATTGGGCCTATTTTCATTATCAGGGTATGAATGCCCTACAAATGGTGAGGTGAAAGCCACCAAAACATCCACCTGTTTCTGTTCAACTTACCTGTTTCTGTTCAACTAATCTTTGTAAGTGAAGGGAAGTGGAAACATGTAGGCAATGCGTTCGCCATCTACGCATGCCTCCCTCCATCTCTATCATGCTTACTGGCGTATTGTTCTGCATAGATTATGAAGCACGACACCTCCACCAGGTACAACGTTGGTCCAAACCCTTCTGACTTTTCCGTGCTCGAGCCACGCAAGAGTCAAAGACACATGCCCGCTTGACAGGTACCGAGTCCGGGGTTTCGATCACACGCTGTTCGCCAAACAATTGACGTTTCAAATGTCGATAACCAGAGTAGTCTGGTAAAGGGAAGTACAGCATTCCAGCCCTTCGAAAGTGTTTAGAATGAAATCATTTGACTCGTGAATGTGCAACGAGGCGGATATCCGCAGTAGGGTAATGCGAAACGGAAAGCTTTCTTTATTCGGCCATCCAACTTGTTATTCCAGTAGATATGAATATGCTCGAATGGAAGAGTTTGAGAGAGAAAACTAAGTGACCGGTGGAGATTAGAACAAAGGCTTCTTTCCGTTCAACATGGCCATCAAGTGCTCCAGAACCCGACCGCCTCCATCGCGTAGACCGGAATGCATGTATTCGTTGGTTACCCATAGCCTGATCCCAGCTATTTGAGAAGCTGTCTCCATTGACAACTTGAAATTAACATACATATCTTCGTAGTAGACTGCAGCTGCGACTGGTACCTGTCAACAAAGATGAATAAGTTGACTGATGACCAGAATCAATCTGTATTGGGAGCCAATCGTTTTCTTTGCAACGTAGGCGTGATGAAAACAAGAGAGAAATTCCAAGCACCTTGTTATTGTTGAGAGCAATGACATCATATAGTGGAGGCCAATCCTTCTTCTCCGCCAATATCTGAGCAGCTTCTTTGAATGGCTTTAGGACATGAATTTCGTCAAACATCCATGGGAAAATCATCTGGAGCATAGACACAAGCCATCTTAACGATAAAATGAGGGAAACTCAGGCATGCATCCCAACAGAACAGGCATGAATAGATCTATTAACCCATTAATTGCAGTATTACAGAGCCTCCTCCTACCTCTCCTGTAAAAAGAACAAGACGGCCTTCTTTTGCCGCCTTTATGGCATCAAACTTACTTTCATCTTCACCTATCAGTCTATGAGCAGACCACTCTGATGAAGCACCCTACACATAAATGAAGCAATCAGTCAAATGCATCTTATGCTTGTGGCAATTCTTCACTGCGCTAAATTACCTCATTCAATGACTAACTTAACTTCACCACAATAATATTAAAAATTGGTCAGACAAGCAGAAACTGGCAAGCTTCAATCATAATCAATATGGAAAGGGATGAGATGTTTACCTGACAGTATATGGGCTCATGTAGAAGAGCATAAAGAGGATTTGTATCAAAAGCCAACCAATTCTCAAACTGCACACATCGATTGACTAAGGTTGATTTTAATGTGTACTGTAACCAACCAACAAATCATGTAATCACAAGTCATTAGATCTTACAGCTTTCAAGAAGAAGTAGCTGATTTGCTTTGATACACCAGGTACTAAAATAGGATCCCAAACCCTCTCAAGCCTGTGTTTGAGTCCACAAGAAAGGATGATCGTATAATCAATACATACTTCTACTTTTTGCAAAGTATACATGTTTAGAACTTGAATAATATGTCCTCTTACATGTAGTGCAATCGCTCAAAGCTAGCACTGAATCCCAAGCCAGAAAGACCAAGAGTTTGGAAACCCCTAGGCGTTAAGATGCCACCAGAAGGAAGAATCACCTGCAATTCAATAGAAACAAGAGAAATTCAGCACAAACATTAACAGCACCGGAGTTCTGTCAATCTACTTGATATCTCACCCCACCACCTTCAGATTCTGCCAAATACTTTACAACTTCACGAACAACTTCTGCATCCTGTGGATACCTCTTGTAGTACTTCTCACTTTGAAGAGTGACCTGCTCTGAGCTTACTTTATATACAGCATCTGCAGTGCATCCATTTGCAATGGGTGGAATTCCACCAGTTATAAGAACTTGTTTGAGTCCTTGAGGAGCAAAACTTAAATAAGTTACTGCACAAAAACCGCCGAAACTCTGCAAAACGGAAAAGAGTGTCACTAAAATTAATCATGACACCAAAGTATGGGGGGAGAGAACAGAGGAAACAAATTGAAGAACTGATTACATCTTGTTGGTAACTATTGAGAGTAAGCATGAGCATTTCAGCAATTCAGAAAGCAAAGTTCTTGTCACTGAATTCTTGGTCCACTTAAAGTCTAGAGCAGTCGAATGAAAAACTGAAATACCTGACCCAGAATTGTCCAAGGTCCAGCATCAGGAACAAGACGCACTCGAATAAACTCAGCATCGTTTACGATATTATTCGACCGAAAATGTGTCAAATAACGAGCCAGGGACCCTGCATGTTCTATTTGCAACATCGATGTAACAGTCAATGGAGTAGATAAGCCTGTCCCGCGCTGCAGTTCAACAACATTAATGAGATCGAGCAAATTAATGTTGACTCTGATAATAAATTTTACTGACTAATTTTCTAGGTAATGCCTGTGACATGATACCTGATCCATCAAGATTACACGAAATTCTTCACACGCTCTGTGTAGCCATCCGCTGGATTCAGTGGGTCTTGGGGACTCAAAACCAGGGCCACCTTGTAGATACAACAGGTATGGCAGTTGTTGCTCTTCTTTCCCAACTGAAGCAAACAAAATTGGAATGGTAGACACAAGTCAAAACAGATACAGTTAAAGAATGTTTAGGCCTATCAATGCAATGGAAAAATACTTTACTTTGCATTAGTGGGGTGCTTCTCTCTTCATACAAATCCACAGATGTGAGAAAAATATCGAAAATCTTAAACGAAGCATTAGCATTGGGCGTGCTTCTAAGGAGCTTAAAGAGAAAAACCCAATACATGTGTGCATTGCATACTCAATTGCGAATGCGCAAATTGCCGGAAAATGGGAAATCTTTCTAAACAAACGATTTTTTTTATGTCGGCATAGGACATTCTCGGTTTAAAGATGAATACACATGACAGCTCCATGGTTGAGAAACTGGTACAGCAGGTCATAGCATAAACATGCACTGTTCAAACGATCCGAATTCTGTTCAAATTACTCTCCAGGAACAACCCATGAAAATGAAGAATCACCATATCTCACTGAATGTGGATCCACCACAAAATCGAATGCTTTGTCATATATTGGAGACAGTCGATCACTATCCTGCACTTCCAACATAGGGGAGGCGTGAACAGTATACATTACTACAAGGTGTGGAACTTCCATACATTCGCATCGATCTCGCTCAGTTTGAACAGACCGGACCGAGTATGGTTAAGGTGGTTTGTCCTTTTTTTCCCTTTTCTTCTGAGAAATGTCGTGTTGTCGCTGTCCTCGTCGTCACACCAGTGCACCGATGCATAGGATGCTTTTAAACAGTCGCAAATCACAGTAATGAGACACCCCCACAATGTCAAGACAAGACAAAGGCTTTTTATACGTTGGTAAGTTCAACAGATGTTGACTTATGAGTAAGCTTCGAATTGCTGAAAGAAACCCAATAAAGGAATATGAATAGACCTTCGCCAGGATTGGCTTATCGAAACAACTGAACTAATAAAATGAAGAAACCATAATTCAATCAGTGTGATCCAACCAAGCCCGAGAATTCTTCGATCAAGTTGAATCTATCGCGTGATTTCTGAATAACAATCGACGTTTGAGAAAACCAAATTCCATTTCTAAACAATCTAAGCCTCGGATTCGGGAAAAAAAAAGCTCGACAGCAATTTGAAATAAGGAACTGAATGCGTAATCGTAAGTACCCGCAACGACTTCGCGAGCGAAGACGGAGATCTTCCACGAGATGTTTCGATCCACCGAATAATCGAGGGGGACAGCGAAGCGATGGTCGCGGAGCCGGAGCTCGGGCACCGAGTACCACTCTCCGGCGACGTGCTCCGGCGAGGCGTCGCCGTTGGCGGCGCTGGGATTCGCCATGGACGCGAATCTTCGAGCTAATGTAATTACCGTCGGGGGAGCGCGTAGGCTCAGCGATGCGGTGGAGTGCGGAAGAGTGTGGAAGCAGAGAGGCTTTATCAAAGAAGGTGGCGCGTGGCGAATCAGCATCTATGGACGAGAGTGAGGCGGGTCGTAAAAAAATGGAATAAAACGCGGGTTAAGCGGAGCAGCTTTATCCCCGAAGGGGTGATGTGACGTGGCAGATCGGACGCGCGTCGGTCTAGGAGCGGAGTTACTCGACTCATCTCGCCCGTTGGATTGGAATACCGTTGTTTCGTCACGTTGGTACTCAAAGTCTCGAACGCGCAGAGGGAGGGCGCAACAATAGCCGCGAGGAAGGGGCGTGAGGCACACGAGCAAAGGCTGTTGCTTTGACCGTGCGATGGATCGTTGACTCGAGGGACGAACCGGTAATTTTGACTTAACGTGCTTGGACATGATTGGCCCGAATGCGATCTATTAGGGTAAGCATCGAGAAACTTTATTCCCATTTTCAACGAGATGTCATTTTAGTGTAGTTGCTCATTCGATGTAGAAACTTTGGCAAGTCGATCAATTAGATGCCCACGAAATATGAACTCGACGTCTAATTTGGATGGATCTCATCAGGGGAACCCGAAAGAGTCGTTTACCGGCGTGTCGCGCGAACAAAAATCCGGCGGAGTTTCGAAGAACCGGCGACTCGGGCCGGTTCTTGTTGAGCAGAAACGGCAAATCAATTGCTGGAAAAAAAACACTCATCCTCACTTTCAATACGGTTTTCAGGCCTAAGGAAATCATTTTACAAAACAGAGCATGTTTCCTACATCAACGGTTCAGCACTCAGCTTTTCTCTACAAAGCACCAAAAAGAGCCAAAAAAGAAGAAGAAGAAGAAGATTAAGATAGAGAACAAGAGACTTCTTGATGAAGTGCTTAAGTCTTCCGGCAGGTCAGCTACCGCCGGCGGCGGTGACTGCATCGCCGGCTGACCAAGAAAAGCCAAACCACGGCTGAGACGGATCCGGAAATGAATCTCCATGATGAAAACCTAATAATCCCTCCAGACCCACGAAGAAATCATCGCTCAGAGGCGCACCAGACGACCCAGACTCGTCTTCACCGTCGTTATCCTGCATGCTACTGCTTTGACTGTATTCCTTCTCTTCTCCGCTTTCGCTGCTGGTACTCTGAGGAACAAGCACCGCCTCTTCTTCCACTGAAGTCACTGGGGTTGTAGTTGCAGTAGCAGCGGAGCCACCGCTGACCTCGGTTTCGGGCGTCGAGGTCTTGGGGCGCGCGGAGCCGGCGAGTGAGCTCCGGTGCGTTGGTGGAGGGTGGTTGTGCTCCGACGTGTAGGTGACTATGAAGATTCCCGGGTCGGATCTGTTCCGCTCTACTTGCTTCCGGGCCAAGCACCCTTTAGAGCTACTGCATCTGTAATAGCTCCTGTTTCAGAAATCATTAAGATCAGGATTTTCGTCAAAAAAAAGAAACTTAGAGGATTTTTCGCAAGCATTCTGGAAACGGAAAGATCCAATCTCCTTAAGTACCTTGGATATGGAGAGCCTTTGATGGGTTTTTGACCGTATTTCCGCCAAGCCCACTCGTCCGAAGAGACTTTCTCTGCAGGAACTTGACGAACCACCTTCATCTGGCTCTTCCTGTTTGGTGCTCTGTAGTTAGTCACCGAGCGTGTAATGAAACATGAGATTTTCCGGAAGAAAAGGGAGAAAGAAGACGGTACCTTTTCTTGGATCTGGGAGCTGAAGAGGTGGCTTTGAACGGAACCGGAGGAGCAATTGCAGGAGCACTTGCGAATGGCCTCTTCTGCAGCAGATTGGCACTCGATGAGCTCTTCTTCGCGCCTTCGACAGCAAGAGGAGACGAGACGGGGTTGTTGCCATGCGAAAACAGAGGTTCGTATGTGGGCAAGAAGGGCTTGTAAAGCTCGTGGAGCTCCTCCGGGAAGACGCCTCTTCTGGTCTCGGAGGGCTCCGAATCTGATCCTTCCATTGCAGAGAACAGAGCGCAAGAAGCGGGTTCGAGGCGATGCTCCCTCGCCGACGACGCGGCGGAGGCGGAGGCGAAGGCTGTGCAGCCCCTGACCACCGCATGCAGATCCCAGTCGACCTCCATGGCCTCTCTCAAAGCTCTCGAGGGATCCGCTCGGCTGTTCTGGAGACAAGCTCTGAGGAATCTGCACTAGAACAGCCACGGCACTCTGCTTCGTCTGTCAGATGAAGAATCGCGAGGCGGAGAGAGAGAAGAGACAAAAGAAGGCGCTGACTTTTGGAGGTTAGAGAGGGAGAGAGAGAGGGGATATGCAACGCATATATAGAGGAGGCGTCCATGAGTAGAGAGAGAGAAAGAGAGAGGGGTTGGCATCTCGATGCTGCCCCAATCCTCCTCAGCTTTCGCATTCCTCTCTCTCTCTCCAAGAGCATAAGAAAAACCGCTGGTGGTTTTGGGTTTGACTTTTCCGTTTGTCAAAGGGTTGAGAAGGATGGAAATGGTCCGCACACGCTTGGGCCCACGTTCGCCGAGTGGGAGATCGTGGGGGGG
>BCNH02000004.1:20840776-20856737 GCA_001662345.2 Metrosideros polymorpha var. glaberrima | reverse complement strand
TTTTCAAAAATATTAAAATATTATTATTTTGGCCAGTCGGCGCGCCACGTCACATTAGCGCTAGTTGGCCAAATGAACTGAATTAGTACAAATGCAAAATGTTTAGGACTCAATTGGCAAAACTCATTATAGAGGAGAGAAGTAAAAAAAAAAAATTACTTCTTTTTAGAAGCTCAAAATTCATTTCGGAAGAGAAAATGAGTTATGGAGTAAAAAAAAAATTGTTTTAATAAACGCGTTTTTACTTTGGAAGTGAAAAAAGTGCTCCAAAAATAGAATAGTAAAATTGCGTTAACAAACGCATTTCTGCTCTAGAATTGATTTTTAAGCAGAAATTTTACTCCAGAATGGTTACCATTCGCCTCCTTAGTAATGAGAGTATAATTTGGTTATTTATGCACAGAATTATTGATTACTTGAAGGGAATCGACAACTCGCTTGTGAAATAATTGATATCAATGGTGAGAAATCAATACGAAGATAACCACCGATTGGTTATTTTTGCATCCGTTCGTAAAGTAATTTTCAGTAACCACCGAAATGATAAGTTTGATTGGTTATCTTTGCATCCGTTTGTGAAATAACTTCTAGTAACCATCAAAAGGATAAGTTTGGTTGGTTATTTTTGCATTCATTCGCGAAGCAACTTCCAATAACTACCGAAATGATAAGTTTTCATCAGTTTGCTGGGCCACAGACCCAGCATAAATCCGTGGATAAGAACGGTAGCTATTACCGAAAATTTGGCATAAGTCGAGAATCGTCAGATGGTGTAATGCCCAACGCTGGACAAGTTATCGAAGAATACACAGAAAATGGATTTCAACCACTCTAAGAATAACGAGGTACAATTATTTATATTATTTTGATAATCCCGAAGGTAATTTAGGTTTGAAATAATAATCACAGCGATAGTTACTTTTGATGCCTGGTTATAAATAGCCAATGAAGTGATGTTGTAAAGGATCTTTCAACCAATAAAAGAACTCAGAGTTCACGCAAATATATCTTTATTTTTACTTTCCGCAATTTACCTTTTCCGTATCTTTCAATTTTCGTACTTTAGTCGTAGTTTCAGATATTTTTGTTGTTGATTAAATTTCGACTTTGTATCTTTATCATTCCACTTTGTCGCCGATCAAATTCCGGTAAAGTGTTCTGCACTTAGTAGTCGATTAAATTCCGATGAAAGGTATCGATTTCTTGTGAACCATTGAGACTCTTGTTCGGAATCACCACCGTCCTCTCTTAATAAGATAGTTCTTCGATTGAGACACTTTTCGGCGAAACAACATGATGCCCTCGGCTTTCGCTCATCTAGACTTAGCTCTGCCGCACGGCATTCGCGTCCTACAATGCTGGGTCTTTGAAATCCTTTAACGAAGAAGAATATGAACAAGAAGAATATGTGGCTCTTCCCTGTTCATCTTGCAGAGAAACAAGAAGATGAACATGAAAGAAGAGAAAAAAAAATTAGATGTGGACGAAAATGTTGTTGATTGGTCAGAAGATTTAGGCCGACCGATCAGACCAGGCCCTTATACTTCAAGCTCTTATTTAAGGCCCCGTTTGGTTCAACATTTAGAAGGGGCTTTCGGGCCGTAAAGCCACTTGGGCAAATGCAATCCCATTTGGCAACATTTTTTGGCGCACTTTGAAGAAATGCAATTACATCTTGAAAGCTCCCTAAGGTCCCTAAGGTCCCTTAGCTCAAAGCAGGTCCGGAGGTACTTTGGGAAGTTACATTTTTGAAATGCAACTTGCACTGTTCATCTTCACCTCGGCGTGCTGGACAGAGGCCGACAACCACCGCCTGAGGGTTGCTGGCCACTAGGTCGCCAGCCTCTGGCGACTGTTTGCCTGGGTCGCGCAAACCCAGGCACGACCTTAGGTGACCGTCGCCTGGGGTCGCACAACCTAAGTGACGCCGCCTGAGGTCACGCAACCCAGGTGACGTCGGCTGAGGTCGCTTGGGGGTCGCGACCCAGGCGACAGTTGCCTGGGGTTGCGCGTCGGCCAGATCTGGCCGGCGGCCATTTTGGCCTGCGGCAGTTGAGTTCTTTTTTTTTTTTTTCAGCTGAGTTCATATGAGGAAAAAAAAGAAATTTTTTTTTACAAATGTTAATTTTTACCAAATAACATTTACATCAAAGTAGTTTTTCAATGTGTTTTTAAAATATACTCAACTAAACAGTTTTTCCATTTGCCCAAACGTCTTTAGGCTAAAGGTATTTGCATTTTCTCAAATGCATTATTCAAATGCTGAACCAAACGGGGCCTAAATAACATCTCTTTAAACCGTCTTTGGAGAGAAATTTACCCGTCAATCAATTCTCAGTCACCCACAACCCGCGAGCCCGACCCGACCCGACGTAAACGACCCGCCTCTCCGCGTGCCTGATCAAGGAACAAAAAAATATCTGCGCCCTCCTCTCTTTACCCCCTTCCCCCTTCAACCTCTCTCTCCTTCCCATCAATTTTCTCTTTCTAAACCCTGAGAAACACAAAATTCCCACCACATGCCTTCTCTCTCTTCCCCGATCGCTGCGATCGCCATCCACCATGCAGCGCTAGCTTCACCGAGCCCTCCTCCTCCTCCATCCCCTGCGACTCCATCGCCGGTCCATCGAAGCTGAATCGCCCGCCCGGCCGTCGCCCATGGCGATCCCCAAGACCTCCAACTCCTACCCCGCGTCGCTGCATCACTCGGTCCACCTCGAGATCCGCCTCTTCTACGTCCGCATCTCCCCCTGCGTCGTCGGCATCGTCCCCGATCGCCTCACGCTCCGCCACGTCCGCCGCGATCTCGGCGTCTCCCTCGAGATCAACGGCGCCCACGTCCCCGAGCTGAACCCCGCGTCCGTCGCGCTCAGGCGCGACCGCGTCGACAGGGACTCGCTCGAAGTGACGTACCTTAGCACCGACAGCGTCAGGATCACGGGCAGCGTCGAGTTCGAGGTGCTGGAGAACGAGGACCTGGTCCTATGCGGCTCGCTGGAGAGGGTGGACGATAATTGGAGCAGCGTGAGCACGGGGCTGGAGAACGATTCGAACAAAGGGTGGTTCATGGATTGCTACGTTGCGAATTTGGGCGGTTCTTCGTCGTCGTCGTCTTCTGCGTTCTTTCAACCGAAGATGGGGGTGTCTTCTCCATCTATCGAGGTGTATATTGCGGGGCGGTGCTCAGGCGTTCCGGTGATTCTGACGAAGACGATACAGGTGAGCCCGAGAAGGAAGGGGTCGCGGCACGGAACTTTGGACGCCATACCGGAGGATGAAGAGATCGGGAAGGAGCAGAACATAGGGAATGGGTTGGTTCGACATCGGGATTTGCAGGTACATGACGAGTGCTGGGAATATTCCCAGCTGTTGTTCACTGCGTTGCAGTCTGTTCTTTTAGTACGGCTCGGTCATGTGCGTATGGCAACATTGTTAATGTGAAGACACAAATTTTCATTGAATTTATCGATCGCTTGAATTTATTGGTCGCGTAGGCGATAGATCGAGAGGTTGTGGAGCTGCTGGGTGATTTAGAATGTTTGGAACTCCTCGTAGTAGCATTAGTGCTTTGTAGATAGTTGAAATGCGGCTTATTTATAGGATTTTGGGGCGAATTTAGCTTGAACTACTGCTGCGAATTGGAGCTCGGATTTGTTTTCCTTTTCAAACCATTACCTTCCGATGAGGGGGTTCAGCCACCGATTTTTCTTCGAGCGTTAGTTTTCGTACGTTCTTTCTCAGTGTTTGCTTGATTTGCGAGTGGTGCCGCGGCTTCGATGTAGATTGATTCGATGAACATCAAGAGGTTCCCATAAATTTAGCATGTACACCTGTAGTTCTTCTTTACAGGGACTTCTCCTCTGGCAAGCTGTCATTCTGGTTGAGTTGGCTGATTATCATCTCTCATCTTCAATCAGCATTGCTATGTTAAATATTATACCCTTCTTCACTCCCTATATCTATGTCTCGAGCTTTGCTTTTATGATTCTAATATCCCATAATTTTGGGGCTTATGCAGATAGTAGCTGCGGAAAGTGATGACTATGGACCGGAGAGTAAATTTGGGCACCCATATTACTCAGAAGACATGTATACTGGCGAGGATGGACAGCTTACATGGTTTAACGCTGGTGTAAGAGTTGGTGTTGGAATTGGCCTGGGCATGTGCCTTGGGATCGGGATAGGCGTTGGACTGCTCATGCGCTCGTACCAAGCAACTACCAGGAACTTCAGGAGAAGGTTTTTCTGAATCTGGTCTTTATGAGGGGCAAATTTGCACCTGGTTCTGTAAATGGATGCTGGAGCTCAGGAATTTCACTCTGGTTAGTAGTCTGGACTGTCCAAGATTTTGGTTTACTTGTAACAATCGGTCAGTGAACTAGAGTTATAGAGCAAGTCGTGGTGATTCTTTCGGAAGTTGTATAGCAATTTATTTCTCATGAAGCTTCAAGAGAGCTGAAGAGGTGTCATCCAATAAACTTCCTTTAGCTGACTTCTGGACTGCCAACAGCAGTTCGAACTTCAAACGATCCCGTAACATATATAACGAGGTTGCTGCAGTCGTTGGTGCAGTGCTGCTGGTGTGTCGTAAACTTCAGTTTTTGGTGCTCTTACGCAAATTTTGCTGGTGATCCTACTCCTGTAGTTAAGGTCTCGTTTGTGAGCTGTATGGAAATAGTAGATGTTTTGTACGCTGATGTGAGCATGTATCTAAAGAGTAAGAGTGCGAGTTCTCGCACGCGCTTGTTGTATAGCTTTCGTATTACCCGGGCTGTCGTGTTGGATGGTTCTTATGTGCTCAAGTGCGTGGATGGTACTTAGGAAAAGTAGATTCCTCGGCGCTATTGTGATATTCGTAGGCTGTTAGCTTTGGTCGTTTGCATTTATCCAGCCTCGGACTCTTCCTCTGTCTAGGCATCTTCATCCTTTGATGAACTGTGGACTGGGTCCTCATTGGTGGGATTTCGTTTTTACCCTGTGGAAGTACATAATGAAAGCTACCTGGTTCTTTACAAGACGGGTTGAGGGCTTTGGACAATTAATTTTATGTTGAAGAAAGCGCGTCAAGCAGGCCGCCCATCCGTCAACTTTTAGGTGATGGGTGGGAGAACTTTCTCACCTAATATTACGTGCCCCATGCCTTAAAAAGTGTATTTGCTCTGGAAGGATATTCCTCGGACGACGGATCATTTTGGGGCATTACGTCGGTTACGTCGGTTGCAAGGCGCTAACTGAAAGCTCAGGACCGGCAACCTTTGACAACGATGCGGAAAAAAATATGATATCATATGTTACTAATGAATTTTCGAGCCCGCTAATAATGAAGAAGTAAGAAACCACACGAGAAAAAAAAAAAATTAGGATAAGTGCACTAAAATTTTAAAACTCGTTCTGAAAGTTTAATTGAGTTTTAAAACTTTCGAAACGTACCATTGAATTCAAAATTTTTCAAAAAATGCAATAAAGTTTTAAAATTTATTGAATTAGTATAATTAAGCATTTCTGTTGATTGCATATTTAAAAAAAAATTTAGGATTCAATTGTATTTGAGTGATAAGTTTTAGAACTTAATTGCGTTTTTCGATAAAATTTTATGATAAGTTTTAGGATGGAAAAAAAAAAAAATGACGATGGGCGGAAGCAGGCCAAGATGTTGCCCTCGCGGAGCGCGTGACTCGCAGACGTTTTCCTCAATCTGAGGAGAGAGAGAGAGAGAGAGAGAGAGGCGAGAACAGCTCCTACACCCACGACACTCTCTGCACCCGAACGCTTTTGCGTCGAGCAAGATCCGAACAACCATCACCACCACCTTCATCAACCCTCCAAAAATGCCCCAAATCCTCAAGCGCTAAAACCCTAAATCTCACCCGCCCCCGGCGACAATGGCCGGATCTTCCCTCGCGGTGGTGCCTCACCAGTCCGACCCCTCGTCCCTCCCCCTCGTCGTCACCCTCAACTGCATCGAGGACTGCTCCCTCGAGCGGTCCTCCCTCGCCGGCGTCGCCTCCGTCGATCACGTCCCCCTCAGCCGCCTCGCCTCCTCCGACCGCACCATCGACTCCGCCTCCGCCGTCCTCCTCCACTCCCTCGCCTTCCTCCCCCGCGCCGCCCAGCGCCGCCTCCGCCCCTACCAGCTCGTCCTCTGCCTCGGCTCCGCCGACCGCGCCGTCGACTCCGCCCTCGCCGCCGAGCTGGGGCTCCGCCTCGTCCACGTGGACACCTCCCGAGCCGAGGAGATCGCGGACACGGTCATGGCCCTGGTCCTGAGCTTGCTCCGGAGGACGCACTTGTTGGCTCGGCACGCCCTCTCGGCTTCGGGGTGGCTCGGATCGGTGCAGCCTCTCTGCAGGGGGATGAGGAGGTGCCGCGGCTTGGTGCTCGGGATTATCGGCAGATCGAGCTCCGCCAAGTCACTTGCTACGCGTGGATTGGCTTTTAAGATGAGCGTGCTCTACTTCGATGTGGTCGATGTAAGAGATGTTTGCGATCTTTTGCACTTCATTTGGCTTGAATGTGTGTGCCTCTGCTTTCGATCGATCGTTCAGGGGTAACGTTATGCTGTCATTAGGCTGTAATGTGAACTTATATAGGGTTTCATAGCTTGTCGAAGTGCATCTTGATTGTGATATTCGTTGAGGTAATGGCTCTAGTCATGACGATATCTATGTTAAAATTAATTGAAGTTTGGGGATTTCTTATTGCATTGAGCTGGTCAGTTGCTGCTCCATCTCCTTCAGCTGGTTCTTTATTTCTGCTTAGACTGCTCGAAAAGGATTATATGGTTCAGTGGTTCGGTTAGTTGGATATCTTCTCCTTATGTTATTTCGGGTTGCGTTGTTCTCAGTGGCTAGAGGGGATGTTGCCGTGTCCCTCTCTTAGACTTCGTAGTTATTTGTGGAATGCGCGTTGAACTGGGTGTGGCTACTTAATTTTTCTTATCATGGCTATGGTTGCTTCATAGTATTAGCTATTCAATTTATGGGAGAACTTACTGGGTTGTTCATCTGTTGCTTTAGAATATTAGCTTGTTGCTTCATGACATATCAAAATAATCACAGTGCTTTGCTGAAGTATGACAGCCTCAATGGTTCATGCAACTAGAGTGTTAAAACTTAGGAACATGGCTTAATGTTGGAAGTTAAAACTGTAACTTGAACATAACAGTTGTTCTTTCTGAGAAATTGAAGCCGGGTTGTGGTGCTAGAAGTATAAATTGTCATCGCAATCTTTTCATTATCACTAGAGCAGCCCATTGAAGTCCTTAACTGCAGTGTTACTGTTGTTTTGAATTTTTTTTACATATGGTCACAAAGATTACTTCTTTCACATTTTATTTCCTCCCTAAAACACAGGGAAATGGGAAAGTGCTCAAGCCATCCGTATCCTTTCCTGCCTCCGCCCGGAGAATGGAAACTCTTAATGATTTGCTCGCAGCCAGTGATATTGTCTCTCTTCACTGTGCACTAACAAACGAAACTATCCAGATTCTTAATGCAGAATGCTTGCAGCATATAAAGCCTGGTACACTTTTGTCTGAAATGTTTCTCTGAAGAAGTTTGACTTCCCTTATCTTCTTGTAGATTGATATCTTTTGTCTATGTGCAGGGGCATTTCTTGTAAATACGGGCAGCTGTCAGTTGCTGGATGATTGTGTGGTAAAGGAGCTTCTCATTGACGGTACCTTGGCTGGATGTGCTCTGGATGGTGCTGAAGGGCCACAATGGATGGAAGCATGGGTATGATTTTTATCTTTGTATAATGTATGGTGCCATGTGTGTAGTTCTTTTCTTGAAAGCCTACTGGGTTATGATTTTTACTCTTTTTCATGCAGGATTCTATTTTTTACTGTCCATATTCCCTTTTAGCATTTGGTTATGTCTTCTCAAATGAGTAACCCTCTGAATACAGCTCTTATATAGTGCCATTATGTTTTGCAGTTAGGACTGATTACTAAGTTAACTTTTGGAGATCCAGTCTGAAAGCTTTGGTGTTTCATAATTTATTGGTCTTACTTTTTAGTTTTTTTTTTTTTTTTGGTTTGAAGCATTTTCCCCTGGAATATCTTAGTCTGACTAATGAAGCATCCAGTTTCTCATATTGCATCTACACTGCATCTTTTGTAACTTGTACGATCACTTTTCTATCTTAACAGGGCTTGCACTAGCATAAAGTTATTGTCCTCGTGCATTGCAATGGCTTTATTTATTATTGCTCTACTAATAATTCAGATGTAATTGCAATATTTACCCAGAAAATTATCCTTTGCTTCAGGTAAGGGAAATGCCCAATGTGTTGATACTACCACGAAGTGCTGACTATAGCGAAGAAGTGTGGATGGAGATACGGGAGAAAGCCATCTCAATGTTGCAGACATACTTTTTTGACGGCATTGTTCCGAAAGATGCTGTATCTGATGAGGAAGAGGAAGAAAGTGAAATAGCAGGTGAAAATCCGAAGTTTGATTCCCGAGACAAAGAAAGTGTTCTCCAGGTTTCTACAGTGGCACAAGTGACAGATATTATCCAACTAAGTCGAGAAAGCACACAGAAAGTGGGCACTAGTCAATTAGAAGAGTCTCCAAACCACAATCAGGGTTCAGGTTTGTCTCAAAACACGGTCACACGACCTGAAGCAAGGCGTAGTCGATCGGGTAAGAAAGCGAAGAAGAGGCATGGTCGTCAGAAGTCGGGGCAAAAATTGGACGACCCTTCTGCTTTAGGAAAAGAGAGTGCATCCAATCGAGAAGATGACACTGCTATGAGTGGCACAGATCAAGTTTTAAGTTCTAGTTCGCGTTTTGCTTCTCCTGAAGACTCCAGAAGTAGGAAGACGCCTCTCGATTCAATGCAAGATTCTACTCCGAGCCAACCTCATAAGTCAATCAGGAATTTTTCTGGGAGGCCTGGGGAATTGCTGAAAGATGGGTATGTCGTAGCTCTATATGCTAAAGATCATCCTGCGCTCTATGTCTCCAGGCAAAGAGTAAAAGGCGGTGGCTGGTTCCTAGATACTATATCTAATGTAACCAAAAGAGATCCCGCAGCACAGTTTCTTGTTGTTCTAAGAGGCAAGGTTTGTTGAGAAGAACCCTTTGCTCCCAATAATTCTTATATACTTTTCTGCGAATGTACTCAAACTCGTTGGCTGTTTGGAAGCAATATTTTGCTAGTGCTTAAGTTTGTGCTGACATTCTGGTCAGAAAAAAAAAAGTTGTGCTGACATGATAGCATGGGTACTATTGATTCAGGAGACAATTGGTTTGCGATCGTTTGCTGCTGGTGGGAAGTTATTGCAGGTAATGGAAAAGTATTCCACCTTTGCTGATTAATTGCAGAAGTTATGCACGGATGCTTGTTGTGTTTCTGGAAGTCAGTCTGATGCTGCTTGTGAGATATTATAAGTTTACTGTCATTTATATGATAACGGTGTTTCAGTTCAAACTGACTGCCACACAATTGTATGAGCATTGATCAAATGGTTTTTCCATTGAAGTTCTGGATAGGAGTCACCAAGCCTTTAGTCAAATTTAGGGGTAGTCATTCTCTAGCCAAATGAAAAAAAGAAATTAATTAGGGGTAGTCGTAAATGAATGAGCCGACTGAAGCTTCTGAAGTGTATGCATAGGACCTTGAGCTTCCTGTGCAAGTGATTGTATGACATTTAACTTTATTTTCTGCTTTTGTTTTTACTAACAATCCCCAACTTGTTTTAGATCAATTTTATTTTTTCTCCTTTGCTTAAGAGTTTGGTTGATGTGAGAGTGAGGTATTCTGCTAGAACTTTTATAGTTTTTTATTGACTTTGAAGAGGGTCCTTCATTTTCATTCTGATGTGCAGATCAACAGACGAATGGAATTTGTATTTGCCAGTCACAGCTTCGATGTTTGGGAAAGTTGGATGTTGGAAGGTTCTCTGGACGAATGCAAGCTAGTTAATTGTCGGAATTCCCAGGTAATTTCCTTTTGTTGCTTTTTATTTACAGTGTGTGTAGCCAATATGGGATTGAACAAACCGTTCTCCTCTGTCAACATTTTAAGCAATGCAGAGTTCGGAAATGTTCATTCATGGATACTTCTTTGTTGTCAAATGCTGATTCTGCGGATATATACCAGTTAGTCAACATATATGCGGTTAGAGTAGAGTAATTCTACTACATGAAAACATACGGTTGAATTTTTCTTCCCTTTCTCAAATGCTCTTAAACTGCATTCCAGGCGGTGCTGGAAGTCCGCATCGAAATTTTGGCAGTTGTAGGAGAAGATGACGGGATTACCCGGTGGATTGACTAGTGAGTTCTCAAGCGGATCCTGGCGTATTTTATTTCTTTCTTCATTTTTATACATTTCCTTGCGGGTGTATTCTCTCCAGATCATTTGTAAAGCGTCCGTGCCTCGATTTCCTTTTGCCTTTTCGCTTTTGCTTCCCTTCTATTGCGAAGGTTATTGGCATCTCTGCCCATTGTGTGGTGTGTTGTTCCAGCTTCCAAATGAGATGAGTGTACATTGTCCAAGGACAGAAGTGTTTTTTCTTCATATCTCTTTCTCTCTCTTTTTATTCTAACTCAGATATTCCGTTTTAGTTCGACTTCTGTGAAATGGCTTTGGAAAAATGTAAATGCTGTTGAGCTTAAGGGGTTTTCCGAAATGCAAATATTATTTGGTAAATTGGGTAATTGAAATGCCTTGGGATACAATTTTGGAAAAATGCTGTTTGGTAAACATATATTTGGAAAAGTTCTTTGGTGTATCAATTTAAGTTTTTTTTTACTTTAATTTGTTTAGAAAAAAAAAAAAACAATGATCGTAACTTTTATATATTCGTGTTGAGAGTAATGTTAAAGAGATATATTAACAATTTATAAATAAAAAATCACATCAAAGTGGATCTTTCTTTATTAAAAAAGAGAGTAATTTCATTATAATAAACATGATCATATATGTCTTGAGGAAAGAAATAAGTTATCCTTAAATATAACAAACCTCCTTAACTATTTATTTAAACTCATGGCTAGTTCACCACTTAAATGTGCCACGTTAGGAGATGTGTTATCATTTTGAGCACTCGATTGCTCAATTATAGCATTATGGTCACCTGAATATCTATACTCGCGATCCAAATTTGTTGTTTCAAAATCCATATTAATCAAGACATTTCTTCATATATAAATGTGCAAAGCCACTGTTGCTATGATAATTTACAGTTGCTTTTCATACGGATAACTTGGCATAACCATTGTCATTATGACAATTTGTACTTGCTTTTCATATGGATAACTTGCCTTTTTCGATTTGTTCAATGCACAACTGACAAAGTGTTTCAACATCTTTAGTGTCCAATATGCATTTTCCTTTGATGAATTTGCCATAATCTCGTAATATGAACATAAAAGAAAAAGGACCAGCAAGTTACAAGTGACTAGCAAATCCAATTACCAAACAAACGAAAGTACCAAGATGAAGCCGAGCAAGACACGAAAATGAAGAACATGTACTTCTAGGGACCGAGGAACTGGGCTTAATTTCTTAAATAACTCCCAACTTTAGGTTTAGTTTTAATTATGCCCCAACCCTTTTTTTTTGTCTTAGAATTAAACCTCAAATTTTAGGTTTAGTCCCAAATCTGCCCTAATTTTTTTTTTTGTCTTAGAAAAAACCTTAAACTTTAGGTTCAATCTCAAATCTATCTAAAACTTTTTTTTTTGTCTTAGAAAAAGCTCTAAACTTTAGGTTCAGTCTCAAACTTACTCCAAACTTTTTTTTTTAATTTAAGATAAAAATCAACAATTTTCACTTTAGTCTAAAATTTGCCCACATTAACTTCTTATCCAAAAATTGCAATTAGTCGTTCTTAATTTCCATATCTTAGAACAATTTCATTTTAGAGATATTTTTTCGTGTCACCTTATTAATGTGAATTTGTTATCGATGTAAAAATGCCGCATCAAGTTAGAACTAGATCAGGGGATAGATTTGAGAATAGATTGAAAGTTAATTGTTTTTTTTAGAATAAACAAACTTCGGGGCAGATTTGGGACTGGGCCTAAAGTTTGGGATTTTTTTTAGACAAAAAAAAGTTTGGGGCAAATTTGGGACAAGACCTAATTTTTGGAGATTTTGGCCAAGGAATTGAGACTTTCCCTCTTGAATATGGCAGAACTTTGCAGTTAGCTAGGTTTATTGTTCCTGGTATTTTTCTTTTGGTCTGATTCGGAATCAATGAAAGAATTTGTGGACCAAAACAATGCAAAACAATTCATGTAGACCCGGATTCTGCCTATCTTGAAAAGCAGAAATTTCGATCTGGTTAAATGTTATTACAATGCCCTTAGTTCTAGAGCAAGAATTTGGAACGTTAATATGGAAACAAAAGCAGGAATTTTGATATGGTTAGTTTTTCTTTCTAGCTTTCATTCTTCATCTATTTAGCATCCTTGGGGAAATTCGGACAAATGACAACTTCAAATGTTGGGGTCTCATTATGTCGATCAGCATGTGTACAAGGGATACCAAAACTGCGAATCATCTTTTAATTCAATGTGTAGGGGCCTTTGCAAAGTGCTCTTCATTCCTGATTAAAGTTAAAGAACCTTGTCGGATGCCATTGCCAAGCTGTTAGGGAGAGTGGTCTGCAACAGAGTTAAAAATTAAAAAATAAAGCCTGGAGATTTGTCTTGCGTTGCATCACACGCTGGAGCAAAAAAAAAAAAAAAAACAGAGTACCAAGATCACAAAACCAGAGCAAACAAAGTACTTTGTTTGCAAAGCAAGATCAAGCCTAGCAAGACACGACAGACAAACAAAGTACCAAAGATCAAGCGTAGCAAGACATAAAGTACCAATGATAGTGGCAAGGGAGCATGAACCAGCATACCAAAGGTAGACCAGAAATCGAAAAAACCACAAATCAAAGTGACACTGAGAAATCGCGAACGAAGATTGCCAATGTAGGTAAAAGATAAGCCAGATCTGCAATTACCAACACAAATTTATGCAAAAAACTTTCATGCTCATATGAACAGGAAGAAATCTTACTTGGGAAGAGAGGAGAGCGCAACGTGAGGGAAGAGAGCTTGAGGGCAAGGGTCAGGGAAGAGAGCGGCAAGAGAGCGATCTTAGGCTCTTCTTGGTTGTTGGAACAATGATTGCGATAGGATAGGGTAAAGTGGGATACCAAATTCTCCAGATAATAAAGGTGGACATATCTAATCTTATCAAATGTTTGATACACTGCAAGATTAGATTAAAAAGTAAATTAAATTATTCAGTTAAATTATAAAATTATAAAATAGAAATTTCAATTAATTAAAAGCTAAGGAAAAATCCTAGATCTAGGAATTGTGGCCACCGCCTCCACAGTGGCCATGATCTAAAACAGCAATCACCACCATCGTTGTGCAGTAGCGATGTATATCGGTAAACTTGAGACCACGACAGAAAGAGTGGGCGGGTGAATTTCAGGCGACAACTAGCATTGTCTTTGCGTCGCCTCAGATTGATCGAGGTCCGGGTTGTCGGTGATACCGAAGATTTTCAACCTCCTCATCACCATTTTCCCCTCTTCCCTTGAGACGTTTAGTGTCCTTTGTGAGGATTCTAGCATTGCGGCGGAGTCCATTTTTTGTCAACTACGAAATGGATCACTCTGTCAACGAGGTGGTGCAGGCGAAGCCGGAGTTCCAGCCACCGATGTTTGAGGTGGTGCAGGCGAAGCTGGTAATCCAGCCACCGATGTTTGAGGTGGTGCAAGCATTGCTTCGAATAGTTCAACAACAGAACGTGAGCAAGAGAACCTTTTTATTTGGAACGATCGGCTGGCATCTCATAGACCTGATGATGCAGATGCCTATGAGAAAACTTCCTAAAAGACTAGTTGGATTTATTTGATGTAAATGCCAACCGTCTCTTCTCCTTTCGTTTAGCTTTTTTAATCGAAAAAATAAAATTCTTATCCAGTCCGGATTTATCCCACCCCCTTCCCTGAATTTTTTTATCCAGTGTTTTATCCGAATGCATTCAGGTTTGTCTGGTCTGGAGGACGTCCTCAAACATCGGATACGATAATTTGTTATCCTATCCAGACTCAATTCCGGACAACCAAACATAGCTTTAGGGTCTTGTTTAAAACGGGTAAGTTTGCTTAATAAACACGGGTAAAATGGGAAGTTTTGACATTTTCATTAAACCAAGGCTCGGCATTCCGAAAACGCAAGTTCTCAAGGCACCTCCAACCCTGCATTCAGTTAAAGTCCTTTGGAGAGCTTCTTTGCAACTCTTCAAAGGAAGTCGAAAAAGTTGCCAAATGCTATTTGCATTTTGTCTAAAGAATTTTACAGTCTCAAAGTCTATTCCAAATGCGTAACCAGAGGGGGATTGTGCCTGGAATCACAATAAGCTCGGCGGGCCAATCCATAGATGATGTCCATTTGTCCGTAAGGCTATGTTCGATTACCTCGGATTAGTGTTAAACAATTCCATCCATTAGCCTTAGTAGTTAACTCCCATTTGCCAAGAAAAGCGACGGTTCCGATGATCTCGACCCCGCCAGAACATTCACCTTGGGGGGCCCTTTTTTTTATTTACTTATCCCGAACCCTCTGGCAAAAGGTGCAGGTGGTAATCAACGGAGGAGCGAGTCACAAAGTGCCAAGTGGTGTGGCATCTGGCTGTTGACGAATTTTGTGCTCGAAGACTAGGGATGGGTTTGGTTCAGCATTTGAAAGGAGCTTTTACCCTGAATGCTCATTTACAAAATGCTAAACTGTTTGACAAGTTTTTTCCAATGGAGCATTCAACCAAATGCTGGCATTAGAAAGACTGAAATGTTGAATGCTGGTCCCTCCAGCATTCAATATTCATCATTTCAACCTTTCCAATGCCAGCATTTGGCCGAATGCTCCATTGGAAAAAACTTGCCAAATAGTTCAGTATTTTCCAAAAGAGCATTCAGGCTGAAAGCTCATTCCAAATGCTGAATTAAACCCACCCTAGATCTACTTTCAAGGTGGATCCTTTGCAGCTCGAAGAAGTATAATACCCAAATTCCGCAATGTCCTTTTTTAGTAGATTTCAACAACAAAAAAAAGAACGGGGAGCGACATTTGGGATATGACTGCATTTGAAATTGGGGCCAAATTAAATAAACAATCTAATCTAATGACTTTCAAATATTCAGTATATCGAAATTTGTAAGCTTTCTTCGGTTTTCAGACATTACTATGAAGTTTCATAATATGTCCGAGAGTGGAGAATTTCAATGTGCAACGCCAATCCATAAAGAAGTTTATTGCGTCGGCGTCTGGAGACATTTCCTCCTTTTATTCGAGAGAAGGATTACATTGTTACGATTTGATTCTTCGATGGGCATGCGCCACGACTCTTGATATTCGGATTTTAGTTCGCATGAAACGAGAAATGCAAACTGGAGCGATAGATGCCCACTCTTAGGAGAGGCAAAAAAAAAAAGCCATGTGAAAATGAAAGATTTTAAAGATGTTAAAATAAGGGTATAATTTACACAACACCAAAAATAGATAGTTTTTTTTTTTTCCTTTTTGAACATTTCCAACACTAATTAATTATTTTAAGAAAATTTCAAATAAGAACATGAAATACCATTATTTCTTCAAATAAGAGGTCGAAGTGGATCTTATTTCAAATAAGATCCTAAAGTGGTCAAATCGTCTCAAATAAGACCTTTTGGCCGATCGGCGACTATTCCAGTCGTCAAAGAGGGACATTTTGGTCAAATGATTTATGGATTTATTTTTTTACTTTTTACTTTTTCTTTTTTCAAGAAGAGGGAAAGAAAAAAGAAAAGGAAAAAAAAGAAAGAAAAAAGGTAAATGACAAAAATGACATTCGGCCAGCAAGTTTTGACTCTTCATTAAAATTGATATGACTATTTTAAGCCCTTATTTAAAATAAAATCTACTTTAAATTTTTATTTAAAAAAATGAGAGCAT
>BCNH02000004.1:20780775-20840760 GCA_001662345.2 Metrosideros polymorpha var. glaberrima | reverse complement strand
TGATTTATGGATTTATTTTTTTACTTTTTACTTTTTCTTTTTTCAAGAAGAGGGAAAGAAAAAAGAAAAGGAAAAGAAAAGGAAAAAAAAGAAAGAAAAAAGGTAAATGACATTCGGCCAGCAAGTTTTGACTCTTTATTAAAATTGATATGACTATTTTAAGCCCTTATTTAAAATAAAATTTACTTTAAATTTTTATTTAAAAAAATGAGAGCATTTCAAGTTTTTTGTTTGGAATTTTTCCATCTATTTTGGAAAGACACCCGCTAAAGGCAAAAACCCTGTGACGGCTTGATTTGAAACGGAGGAAGGGCGCGGAGAGCACAGCCTTCACAGCGAGCGATTTTTCCAAATTCGTGAATTATCGCAGTAAGAGACTGCCACCTGTCAGCACGAGCATCACCTGACCAGATCCCGCCACGTGTACGGCTAAAAAGCCGGTCCGATCATTTCCCCTCTCCAAGAAGGCAAGAAAGAGCCAAAACTGGAAGCCTCCCCCCGCTCCCTCTCCATCCACATATAAAGGTTGGTTCGCTCGCCTCACCTGTGGTTGTAGACCACATTTCTCGTCTCCCTCAAGAGCGACGCCGGCAACGACGGCGACGACGGCGACGACCACCACCACCAGCGACGGCTGACGCGAACCGAACTTGAAAAGTCAATCGCCAGAACGAATTCGAACTCGGAATTGGCCGAGAGGAGGAAGAAAGACGAGTCTTAGCTTATGGTGTCCGTGAACCCGAACCCAGCGCAAGGGTTTTACTTCTTCGATCCCGGCAACATGGGGATCCACGGGGTCAACGCCGGTTCCCCGCCGCCCTCGACCGTCGCGACGGCGGGCTCGGCCGCGCCCTATGCGGAGGATTCGAGCAAGAAGGTGCGCAAGCCGTACACCATCACCAAGTCCAGGGAGAGCTGGACCGAGCAGGAGCACGACAAGTTTCTGGAAGCGCTTCACCTGTAAGTAATGTGGCCTAGCTTTTAGGCTATTGATCGGAGCTCTTGGTCGAGATGTCGGGGTCGAGTACATGTTCGGTCTGTTCGTTTGGTGATTTCGGGAAATGATCTCATTGGCTTGCGTGGTGGACCGAGGGAGGACAGCTCTCCGTTGGTTCTTCGTTATTCGGATTACTCGAATTGAGGCTTCTCTGTTGAACTCCGTAATCGGTTTCGTGGTTTAGTTGTCAAACGATGTCAATTTCTGCAACTTAGTTGTCTGCTAGCGAGTTCTCGAAGTTTCTCCGCTGTTTTAGTTAGGGCGTTGTCACATTTGTTTCCAGGACTCATCATGTGAATCTGCCATAGATGTCTGGTCATCTGTCCAGTCAATTGAAGGATCATCCTCAGGTAGATCGCTTGATCAGGCTAGGCAAATAGTAGATGTCTGCTTTTTGTGAGTCGAGACCATTCTGCTCCAGACTCTGGGTTTATAATGAGCCGAGGACAGTTTTTATAGATAAGCTAACAATTTGGGCAGTGAATCATTGTCAATATGGCAGTTGCTATTGCCGACTTTGTACTTCTCTCCCTCTTTTGTCCCGTTGTGCCATGATAAGAGAGGATCTTTATTGAGATGAATGACGTGACTGTCTGTCGCTTCAACTTATTTTTGAGTGTTCCATCTCCTAACATGTGATTGAGCAACCAGGACTCTGGGTTTGGGATATGAAACTTGTTTCTGTGGAGATGTGATTAGATTGCATTTGGTCTACCTCTGTTTGATATTGATTGGTCCTCAAGGGTCACATCCATGTTCGGAAATTGGACTGCCATAATGGGGTTGCTTTGAATCTGCAATATTGTCATCGTAGACTTCGTTTGTTCCGTCCTGCTTTTAGCCAATTGATGACCACAAGCAACTGAGTCTATCTTGCTTGATCCACATTCCATTCTTTGTGGATCAGTCATTTTTAACATCTGATTTGCATAGGCATTTGACAGATCAATTGATCATGATCCCTGAGAAACAAGATTAACTTGTTTGTGCATGCTTTGACTGTCATTTCTCCTTTTGACCTTTTGGCCTGACTTAGGTTTGATCGTGATTGGAAGAAGATTGAAGCTTTTGTTGGATCGAAAACAGTTATTCAGGTAATGCAATAACTTAAAAACACTGTATTGATCATATTATCCCTGTTTACTGGGGTGTGTGAGATCCTTTCAGCATGGTGACTGTTGTACATGTTAGCTCTTGCGCAGTTGCTGCTTTGTAGCTTGTCATCTCATGCAGCGTGTGTATGCGGTGGCACTTTCTTCCATATCAGCACAAAAGCTCTTATATCATTTCCTATTTTATCAACATTTTTGGTTTTCTATCTGGATATTTATCTTGAAGACTGCAAACTTTTGACAAAGTTAACTTATTTTTATTGCCTTTGCAGATTCGTAGCCATGCACAAAAGTACTTTCTAAAGGTTCAAAAGAATGGGACAAGCGAACATGTACCACCGCCCCGGCCAAAAAGGAAAGCTGCCCATCCTTACCCACAGAAAGCACCTAAAGGTTTTACAGATGCCGAGCCTTTCTTTTCAATGCTGTTTACTATGATAATGAATGATGAACTGACATTCCATCCTGCAGTTCCAGTTGTTTCCCAAGTCAATGGGCCATTTCAAGTTTCATCTGCTTTTTTGGAACCCGGGCATGTTGTCAGACCTGATGGACTTACAGGCGTAGCCTTGTCTTCATGGAGTCATAACTCTGCACCTGCAATTAGTTCATCACAGGGGACAAAAGGTTTTGTCATCACCTTTTGCAGTAATTTTACGTCGGTGGTATTGCAATTACTATTTCCTCCTAAATATAGACTTCACTTTTTGCTCAGCATTCCTTTTTTTGTTTACCTCCTTTTGATGTAGATGTGCGAATTTCTGGCCCACCAGTTCCAAGTAAATGTTGCAACAGCAGTAGTAATGACAGTACACTGAGGTCCTTGCCAAATGGTCAAGTGATTGAACCTGTGGATCAAGAGAAACATCTTAGAGGTTAGTATTAGAGAGGTGAATATGGTTGTTCATCACGGTTTATTGGGCAGATGTTCTTTCTCTCGAAAAAAGAGTTCTTTTTATAATTGTCCTTCCTATGGAATAAGGAAAACTGAACTGGGAAGAGATAAATCTTTATGAATTTGAGTGGGACTTGTGATAGTTCCCTTTGGATTATTATTATTATTATTTTTTAAGTCATTGAATGAAGTGCTGAAAATGGTAAATTTTGGGTTGATATTTAAGCTAACAAATAGGACCTTGTGTAGCTATTTACTTTTAAGAAAAATTTGTCGTCTTCTTTAATAGAAATGTGCAGGTTTTATGCACATCCATAGTCACCGTGCTTCACTATGCCTGACATTCTAAAAAAATTAAACGTTGGGTGGCCATGCATTAGATAAAGTTGCCTGACTAACTTTGAGTAAATAAAATGCATCGGTAGCCATAATCCCATGTCAAAAGGGTGGTTATGAAGGAGGTTCATTCTCGATTTCCATAGCTATGTCTGTTTATACATTTACTGATGCTAGGTTAACTTGTTTACATTGTTTGTTATTTCAATGTTTCTTGTCTTGCTATCACGTTTTCAGAGAGTGTTGGTGTCCGTGACTGATGTTGTAACTTCTTGTGACGGATAGTTATGATAGCTCTTATTCTTTTACTCAATCCTTCCACATTTTATGCTTTGGAATTTTTGCTAGCCAAATGCGTTTGTCATTTGTGATTATCATGAGATATGGTCTGATTAGACTATGAAGCAAATAAATCCCATGTATAAATGTTCAGATTGACTTGCATGTTGTCTTTTTCATTTTTGGATGGGTTTACTTACTTATTCCTGATATATGCCTTTTCTGATCCAGTTATGCCAGATTTCGCGCAAGTTTATAGGTTCATCGGCAGCGTTTTTGACCCAGATGCCAGTGGTCACCTACAGAGATTGAAGCAGATGGACCCTATAAATATGGAAACGGTATGCCTCTTATCTGGAAATCATTATGTTGGGAGCACATTTACTTATGTATAGGGATTTGGTCCTTCAGAAAATGTTTTTAGGAGTGTTTTCTGAAAGCAAGTTCATTCTTGTGTAGCTTACACTGCTATGACTTTGATTGCAGCAGTGCTTTTCCAGGTGTTTTGTGTTGAGTAGTCTATGGGTTAGATTTTTTCATATTTTTTCATCTGAGAGACATTTTTGAAACCGCAATTTGGAATAGAAAAGCAGCAGTCTTGTCTATAGACCCCTAATGCAAATGCTGGGCTGTATGTTTGTTCTGTTTGTTGTGGATGTTTGTTGGTCTTTAGGATCTTGCAATGGTTTGGCTGGTATCAAGTGATGCAGCTACTTTTCTGGCCTCAAGATTGTGACTTCACTTGAATGAACTGTAGATCCATAACTATATACCAAATTTCAGTGGGGTGCGTAATCAATTCTTGAACTTTTGTTTTCAGCTTCTAAACCTACACTTGAAAAATGCAATTAAGGCTGCCATTTTGGCAAGTTTTAGAGCCACTAGGTAATTTCCCATACTATATAGCGAAAATATTTGATTGCATTTTCTAAACAAGTTTTCAGGCTCGACTACACTATTCAAAAGGTTTAAGACTTAATTGTGCATTAATAATGTTGAGGGCTGGTGGTGCGATTTTCCAATAAGATATTACTCTTGCAAAAAGTGAGTTCCCGTGCCTTGCAGGGGCCCTGGAACTAGTATGTATAAGTAACGGCTGGATTCTCTTGATTGTGTTCATATTGAGTATTCATTTTATCTGTGGGTTGTGGACTAGCAGCAGGGTACGGTAATGTTTGGCACTGGGAAGTGTTAGTCGAGTGATATATCTCAGTAAATTGTGCCACATTTCTGGAGGATGGTGTTTGTACTCATGCCCCTTGTATTGCTGTTTATCATGATCTAGCCAATTCATCCATTTCTTCTTTCTTTTCTTTCCTCAGGTGCTGCTCTTGATGAAAAATCTCTGTGCGAATTTGACAAGTCCCGAATTCGAGAAATATGTGAGTGCTTTTTGTCATGTTGATCTTAGTAGCTATTCTTTGTGATTTATTGTGTTGAGAGATCTGAGTTACTTACTGGAGAATTAATGGACTCTCTTTATTTGTAGCAGCGAGGCTTGTTTGCTTCATATGAGGGTGGTCCTGAGAAGTCCAAATCCGGCGGTTCCTTCAATTTCCTACCCGAAAAATCTGGAAGCCTAATTCTGTCTGCATAACTTGTGACTTTAACGAACTTGACCCCTTCAAGTCGGGCATCTTTGGGGAAAAATGCGCTGACTTTGAAGATCAAGATTAGCGGTGGAGAATAAGATGCACAAGGATCGCCAAGCTCTGGGACTTGCAAACTGTTGGTCAGTAACTGAAGTTTGGGCTTGTGGTTTTTGTAGGTTTGTAAATATCCTGTGAAATGGAAACGGCAGTTTGTGGAAATACGTTGAGAGACATCATGGGAAGCGCTGTACTTTCCGATAGGCTTTGTATAGATTTGTATCGGACTTTGTATATGGCTATGAGATACAGAGATGTCGTGCGACCTAGAATAAAACTAAGGCGTCGGGTGATTTAATGCATGCGCATGTGTAAAATCGAAGAAGAGGGAGTAGTGGAGGAGTGTTTGATCAGGCTATGGTTTAAGGTGAACACCATATTGCAGTGGCTGCTCTCTTCCTCACTCTCTCTCTCTCTCTCTCTCTCGTTTTTTTCTGCTTATATCAGTATAGTTTTATGAGAAGTACGGTTCTCATGCTCGTTGCGACCCAGAGAACTCGTATTGGAGCAGGTCTGAACTTTCCTCCTACATTTTGTGAGCAGCAAGGCACTTCATCCATGATCTTATGGTTAAAAGATCGGTCCTCGGAGGCACCCCCTTCGTGCGCTCGCTCTCTCTCTCTCTCAGCTTTTTCTGCCTCAAGAAGGGCTTATTATTGTTCGAACCCATGCCAAATTTTACGTCGCCTTGTTGGGAAATATTCTCTTGTTGAAAGATGCATTTATTAGCTCTCGTATCAGTGATGAAAGACGCGAGCAGGGTGGGGCGGGTCGGGTATAAAAAAATACTAAATTTATTGTAATTATATCAATTCAGTTTTAATTTTTTTTTTCAATTGAGTTTTAAACTTCTTGTATTTATACTAATTCAGTCCATCCGATCAATTTTGGCCGACTGGTGCTGATGTGGACGTCAGCTAGGTAGCGTTAACGTGGATAATTTTGAATAATTTTTTATTTTCAATCTCTTTATTCTTTCTTTCCTTCTACCTCTAGCTGGTCACCAAAGCTCTGCGATTTACCAAGTTTCGATAACCGGTTAGAGGCGAGGGTCAGCGAGGTTGCCCTCATTGGCCTTGCACGAGGCCGACCTCACTAGAGAAAAAAAAAAGAAAAGGAAAAAAATAAAAAGATGAAAGAAATTAGAATGTTATTAAAAATTGTACACGTTGGCCGCCCAAATGCAAAAATTTTTATGACTCAATTGGAAAAAAAAATGTTTATGACTAAATTGACACAATTATAATATATTTATGACTTTTTTGATAATTTTTCGGTGGGTCGGAGGATACATTGATGGTCGAGATATTTGTACATACCCAAAATTTAGAGTTTAATTATCTTCTATGAGATCACGAGTACATATGGAGATTTAATGTCTAACCAAATATATACTGAGTACAAGTGTCTTGATCGGGTGGTGGCCGGTGCACCAATCTCGAACCTTTAAAGCCGCTGGTGGTCCGAAAAAAACATAAAATAGACAAGTATCATTGCATTCTACTCATGAAAATAGAACATTATGACGCTGTCCTCTTAAAAAATGGACAAGTCTTATCTACTCTGTAATTTAGAGCGCGCATGGCAATACTTCTTCTCTAGAAATTAACTTTTGGTAAAAAATTAATTTTTCTATTTCTATTCCAAAAGTAAATTTCTAAAGGAAATATACGTTTGATAAAATAGGAGAAAGTTTTTGTTTCCTTTAAGAGAAATAATAATATTTTAATATTTTACAATGAATTTTGTAATTGATTTTTATTTTTATTTCCTTCCTTCTTGCATCCTATACAACAAGAAGTGTGGTCGACGAGGGTTTCGCAACTCTTTCCTGTAGCTGGTAAGGCCATGGCTGGCGAGTCGCAAGCGAGGTTGGCCTCGTGATCTATCGTAAATTCAGCGACCCATTACAAGCTTCGGTAACGCATCGCGAGCGTTGCCCGTGACTAGCTAACCACGAGCGAGGCCACCGTCTCCCGCAACCTCATGTGTGCCTGGGTGAGGTCGGATGAGGGCCGTGACCATCGCCGACGGTTGGTAAGGGCTTCACTTCTAAGCAAGAAGAAAAAAATAAAAAATATTATTTTTTTGTGACGTGGCGTGCCGACCGGCCTAATAACTAAATTGATACAACTACAAAAGGTTTAGGACTCAATTGGAAAAAAAAAGTGTTTCAAAATTAGAGAAGTAAAAAAAATTACTTTTAATTTTGCACCCAAAACTACTTCTGCAGTAGAAAAAAGAGGTTATTTCATTAAATACATTTCTGCTCCATAAATGAAAAAATGCTCGAGGGGTAGAAAATTGAAGTTATTTTAATAAACGGATTTCAGCATAAAAACGTTTTTGGAGAAAAAATTCTACTTCTAGAGGGTTGTTATGCGCACCCATAGACCCCGACCGAAGAGAAAAACCACCCTCAGAACTTCCGATATTTACATCGAAGCCCGCCATTTTTCCTCAGTGGCACTCGTGTAAATAAGCTCAATCCCACGAGCATCTCGCCATCACCACTCCCTCGACGCTCCTCTATCTACTCGATAACAACAGCCAGAGCTCCTAAATAGTTTCTTCCCCCCTCCTCATGGCGTGTCCCTCGCGTTTGCCTGCCGCGGCCGCGTCGTCGTCCTTCCACGGCCGACTCCTCTGCTCCGCATCCCCACCGCCCGTCGCGCGAGTGAGCCGGAGGAGCGCGAACGCCGGTGGCGGCGTCGTCGTCTCGGTGAGGGCTTCCGGTGGGATAGTGTTGGTGGAGAAGTCGGAGGCAGAGAAGCCGTACAGGCTCAAGGCCGTTTATGCCGAGAAGATCGTGCCCTTGCTCAAAGACGAGTTCTCTTACACCAACATCCACCAGGTAATAATTTCGGCTCGGTCGATGCTTTTGTCGCACTAATGATTTGAGTAGGAATCGACCGGCGCGCGGTTTACAGCAGTTCATTGTAGTGGAAATCTTGGCCGGAGGTGCGCGCATTTCGTAATAGCTGCTAGAGGTAACGAAGATCTCGGTGGAAGCTGCGGTGCATATGATTGTACGGTTCCGTGATTGGATACTTCTTCATCAGAAAATGAACTGTCATCACCATCTTTGAAAAGTTTCCGCTCACATTCCTCGGTTGTAAATCCCAGTTCTTTGAGCATTTTCCGGGTGTTATCTGGCCATTAATGATAATTATGTGCTACGATGAGTTAATCCTTTTGGTCTTTGGTGTTCAATTGGCAATGAATTGGCTCGGTCTCTCAGCTTTTGAACTCGGAATCGATTAGGTCCCGAAGATCGAAAAGATTGTGGTGAATTGTGGTATTGGAGAGGCTGCTCAAAATGCAAAGGGACTGGATGCAGCCATGAATGATATGGCGCTTATCACAGGGCAGAGGCCTATAAAGACACGGGCCAGGGTCTCCCTTGCTACGTTCAAGATCAGAGAAGGTCAACCGCTTGGTATCGCGGTTACTCTCCGAGGAAATGTGAGCACAAGTGATCCTTTAGTCATTTTTTCTTCCCTGCCTAAGGCCAAGAAGTTTGTTTTAGCGGTATCTCGCAGTTATAGTAAAGGAATCAATGCTGGATGTGTTCATAATACTTCGCTTGTTCACTTAATATTCATGATTTTGCTTGTTGATTCTTATCTCTGTACTGATGCTCGTCTAAAATTGTCAGTATGCAATGCCTTCTTTTGTTTATATGTCACGTTGAAATTTGTACTACTTTGAGGTTGCTACTTTGATAAGTTGTGTCTGCCACCGCACTGTGTCTCCTATACTCTTTGTCACTATAGGACGCAAAGCCTTTTTTAACGTTTCACAGGATGCCAGCATGGGTAGTTTATAATATGTTGGTTTTTATTTCATCCGGGTGTGGTCATAATCGTTGTCTCGCTTCATAATTTGTTTTGACTGTGCTCACTGAATTTGCTGAGAATATATATGCCGTATGCAAAAATCGTTATGATTTATTTGTTCCCGAAAAAGTTTTATCCACTAAAGGCGTGGAGAATTTAGAATTCTAATTTGTTTCAATTCGAGGAAGAGAAATTGTATTCATAAAAATTCAGTATTTTGCAACAAATCTTTCCAAAGTGAGAGAAAGAGAAAGGCCACTCGCCTAAAGATTAGTAGTGCAGGCTGTCGTTATTGCTGTTATAATTCCATTTCTTAATGTGTTTTAAATCTTTTCCTCTTCTCTGAATATTTTTTCCAGCATTCTTCGGATCTTTTACATTACAGCCGCATACATTATTTACATATCTTGTAACACTGAACTGTTTCTCCTTCACTGTATAAGTAGCCCGCTCTTTTTTACTGACTATCTTGAAACTCGACCTTTCTGTTTGAGGTGTTCTGTTACCTCTTATGCTTGGCATCCTGAGCTGTATAAGCCCTGCAAACTTCTGTTTATACTGGTCCCACCTTACCATCCTCTTCTTTTTGTTTTATCGAGCACTGTTATAACCGTCTGGGTCCTGCTCTCTTTTGGTCACTCTCAATTAATTGCCATCTGCAGTCATCAATATTTTTTAGAAGACATTGCTACACTGTAATGACAGATTATGTACTCATTCCTGGATCGGCTGATCAACTTGGGGCTTCCCCGGACAAGAGACTTCCAAGGTGTAAACCCAAATAGCTTTGATGGACACGGGAATTACAGCGTTGGCATCGGGGATCAGAGTGTCTTCCCGGAGATCAGGTACGATGCTCTAGGCAAACCGAGGGGGATGGACGTGTGCATTGCAACTACCGCAAAAACGGATCAGGAGGCTCAAAGGCTGTTGGCTCTGATGGGAATGCCGTTCAGAGAAGGCGGCAGTTCGGCAGGTTTACCCCGGAAGAAGAAACTGAGGAAACATCACTTCGATTCAAAATCAAAAGGGAGGTCCAGAAGATAGGATCCTTTGGCGTAAGTGGCTTGGGATTTTGTATGACAGTCAGTATTGATGTGCTTTCAAGTTTGTGCCGTCGGCAGTTGGAGCAAATGGTGATCCTTTTGAAAAGTGATTTGATATGTCAGTTTGTAATGCTGATTATTTGAACTAATTGTTTCTTTTCTTGTTCTCCTGCTCCCTATAACATGTTTAAGCTTGCAGGGGCCCATGGAGTAGCAGATTGACAATATGTCAACACCCTCTGCATTTAGGCTACGATGGAGTAGTGGCTGCATAGCCTGCATTTGTGTGGGATCATTCGGTTAGGCCATTTAAGGAAGGGTTATGACGTGCCTTAAAGGGCCTCTCCTTAGGTTAGCTCATGCTTCACCAGATGAGTCCGATTCATGTTAGCAATCCTTACGTCACGTGGGTTTTACCTAAAGTTAAGTCCTGACAGGCGATCGAGCTTGCTCTCTCTCTCGTCCTCCATCGCTCCGCCGCTTTGCCTCCGTCTTGTTGTTGCCTCGGCCATCGCCAGATCGCTGCTCATCCCTCCTTCTACATCTCTCTCTCTTTCTAAAACCTTCTTCGACTCTACTCTTCTCCACGGCCGGACTCACGTGTCAGGAATGTTGACCGTGTGTCCAACGCTGACACGTGTCGGACACTACTCGGAGGGCACTGAAGCACGTTGGAGCTACATAGAAGTTAACATTACCGATTTCAAAATTGAGCTAGGAACTCGGGTTCTTTCGATTCAAGGAACCAACAACAAAGGCAACCCCTTGCGGCTCAACCGGGGAGACACTACGCAATATTCATGCCAACGAATGACACTGATCAGGAAAATCTCTTTTGGCTCCATTCATTCAAGTCTTTCATAAACAGTAAGTGTTGAAATTTGCGTCCAGTCTGGATTGAGTAGTTGCATAGGAATTGAACAGATTTAGACAATTATGAGAGAAAAAGAGAGAGAGGATTTGAAAAAATTGAGTTGTAACGTCGATTGGATTGCTAACAAGGGAAAAGCGATGAAAATGTATATTAGAACATAAATATACTTCTATGTATTTTTAAACGGATATAAAATCAGATTATAAGTGAGAAAGAAGAATAAATCTGTTAAGTAATATACAAATCCCTCCAAATTTAAAAAGATTTAGAGGGATTTGAGATGTATAATACCGACCGGACCAATTCATGCTAGTCTTTCATAATCCCTTCTGATTCTGTTTAATCTCTTTTCCTCTCTGTCCAATTACGCTACTCTCTTCCCTCCTCGATCCTATTCCCTCGGCGATTCTAATAGCTAAATTTCAGAGCATGAGGCCCGGCCCGGCCCGGCCCGACCCGACCCGGCAAGATCCTCATTTTCACCGTCGTCGTCGTGGAAAACGATGTAAAAAGCACGAAGAAGAAGAAGAAACCGTATCGCACGACTCGTCTCTGTCTTTTTTTGTCTCAATCCCCTCCCTACTTCCAACCTTTGTATAATCAAAACCCACATTGGTCTCTCCTTGAGGCAACCGATCCATCATTTCTCCCACCTCGGTAACATTCGCTTCGGCGCCTCCCCATTCCCATCTCTTACAATTTCCTGCGTCTCGTAACTGACGACCAACAACACCAGCCGTCTCTGCTTTGAGGCGCCCGCTTCTGTGACCGCCGCCGCCGCCGACGGGACACGGATAGTGCCCAACGAGTGAATTTTCCTTTTCACGAACCTGAGGTGGTGAGAATAACATGGGGTGCTATTATTATCAGATAGCATTGGGAAGAGCGCCGCCATCTGTAATGGCGAATTCGTCGGTCGTCGCGAGAGCAGAGCAGCGCCCCATGCCTCCTCCTCCAGATCTCCCCTTTGACCGTACCCTCTTGGGTGGCGGCTCTCTCTCCGCCTCTCGCCGCCGCGATCTAGTCTTCGTCGTCAATCCTCGAGGTTGGCTCTCTGTTCGCGCGCGCGTCCGAAAGTTGGGATTTTTATTCGTTTCTTCTCTATGCGGGTGAAAGTTGAGGAACGTTGAAAGTATGCGGGTGATGATTGGGTGCGTTTTGTGGACAGGTGCGAACGGTAAGACCTGGAAGGAGTGGAAGAAACTGTTGCCTTATCTCAGGTCTCGCCTCGGCGAACATTGTAACGTGAGTCCTTGAAACGTTGCCAATCTTCAAATGTCATTAAATAGCTTTTACTAAGATCTTGAAAGGGGCCTTATTCAGCTCAACTTTGTCTGAACCCACGTGTGTTGTTGGGTGCTATTCGCTTGTTGCAAAGATGGTGGGAGATGGGTTTGAAGTATTTCATTGTATGAGAGTGATACTAGAGATAGCAATTGGCTAGATTCTACTCATGCTATGCTTTACTTGGCTTCCGCTTGCCATGTCTGAGCTGCAGTATCATGTATGTTTGGACTCAATTACCAAAGACTATTTGGCCTAATTGACGTTTTCCCCTGTTAAATTTTCTTGTTCCATCTCTTTTAGATGTTGTAGTTGCATCTAGATTCTTTCCTTGAAATATGGAAAGATCTCTCCCTTCTATCTCTAAGTTGTTGATTCCATTATTTATTAATTGATGGGGCAGTATATTTCAATTCAAACAAGTTTAGTGTGGTATTACTTGGCCTAATTGACGCTTTCCCCTCTTAAATTATCTCGTTCTATCTCTTTTAGATGTTGTAGTTGCATCCAGATTCTTTTCTTGAAACATGAACGATCTCTCCCTCCTATCTCTAAGTTGTCGATTACATTATTTATTAATTGATAGGGCAGTGTATTTCAATTCAAACAAGTTTAATGTGGTATTTTTTTTGTTGAATTCGCAGATTTGTGAATCTTTCACCTCTGGTCCTTCTCATGCAACTGACATAACGAGGGAGGTAGGCATCTCAACCCTAAAAAGCCGGTCAACTTGGATGCATATTCACTTTACGAACCATCAGTTTGATGTTGTCTGAACATTGTTTAGTCTATACGAGAGGGTGCTGATGCTGTAATTGCAGTTGGAGGCGATGGAACTCTTCATGAGGTGGGATGCCATTAGCCTTGTCCACGTCCATAATTTGTATTTCGCTTTATTGTTACATATAAAGTCCTCTCACCTACTCTCTTGGTAACACGAGACTAATTGCAGTAAACTAGAGTAGGTGAAATGTGAACTCATGTGTGAACTTGTATATGAGACATTTCACATATAGGTAGTGTTGTGGATGTATGGATTCACAACTGCCAGGGTAGATTGGATTAGAAGACTTTTTTCATGTTTTTTTAATCTATTGATGTTGTAATTTGTATTATTTTGGTGGGTGGGTGGAGGACTAGGAGAGGCTACTATGTGATTTTTAAGCTCAAATGATCTATTTATTACATGACACACTTTTCATAAACCCATCAATGTTGTTTCTTTAGTAACATGTGATAGAAAAACAAAAATTTTGGACATGGTCCAATATGCCATTATTTGGTCATAGACAGCCTCTGAAGTGATTGGTTCCTATACATTTGTTCTTATAACTTACGTGTACAATGAGAAGGTGGTCAATGGCTTCTTTTGGGCTGGAAAACCTATCACCAATCAAGATACGGCGACTTCTTGCTCCACTGCTCTTGGTGTAAGTGTTTCCCGTGAACTTCTTTAGACATGTGATTTGCTCTTCACGACTGTATGAACTTCTTTAAGGCGTTTCATTCATGCAGGTAATTCCTTTAGGTACAGGCTCTGATTTTGCCAGAACATTTGGCTGGTTAGTTCTTCATGATCACATTTGCTATCACTTAAGATTAAGTAAGTCCTTTTTTAATTGCTAAATAGTAGTTAAAGAAAAAGTTCTGGCTGGCACTTGTTTTTCTCAGGAAAAATGATCCTCATGATGCCGTTGAACGCATAGCCAAAGGTTATTAATTAATCTTCCATTTCTTCTGTTTTTCCAATATATGCAGTTTTGGCTAAAAATGTTTTGGGACATTTATAAAACTGGTACCTACCTCTGAATGTTGATTTATTTTGTAGGATCCACTTTCTTATTGCTTGCTGTGTGATTGATGCATTTTGCAGGTCAAAGATCACGAATAGATGTTGGTGTCATTGGGGGAGAAAATGAAGAGCTTCATTACTTTTTGAATGTTGCGGACATTCATTTGTAAGGTTAACTTGAAACTTTTGGTATGGACTATGACAGTACATGCTGTACTGCAAATTTACCCATTGCCACACCTAATTTAAAATTTACAGGAGTGCAAAAGCTGGTTACTATGCTTCCAGATACAAGCGATTTAGAAACCTATGTTATGTCTTTGGCGCATTGCAAGCCTTTATCGGGCACCGTAACCAAGATTTTCGAATCAAGGTCATTGTCTCTGAAAATCTATGAGAACCTCTTCATCTGGAATCATAATTTTTGTTGCATCTTTATCTTACTCGATGTCTTTCCAGTTTGTTGATCTTGGAACTCAATGTCGTAGTTGGCTGTATATTTAGGTGAATGATGGTGAATGGGAGACCTATCCTCAAGTGACAGCGCTCTGCATAGGTAATGCCAAATTCTTTGGTGGTGGCATGAAGATTACACCAAATGCTGATCCTTGCAGTGGAAATTTTGAGGTGAAGTCTCTAAAGATCTTACGCAACCGAATGATTGTCTGTCTACTTTTTTTTTGCTCCTGTGACGACTTCGTCATGATCCGTATCTTCCTTGTAGGTCGTAATTCTTCAGGATTTTAAGTGGTATGACTTCATCTTTAAACTGCATAAGCTCTACAATGGGACACATTTGTCCGTAAATAATGTTTCTTCAAAGAGGTAAAGATACTTCCGCTGGTTTATTGCTCATTTATATTTCATCAGTGTAAGAAAAGGAGAAACTGCTCTCGTTTTTTCCTTTTTTGAAGTCTGAATCGAAACATCAAGTAGGGGCAGTCATAATATATACAGGCATTTGGATTTGGGGGCATTCGCAGTTTTCTTTAGAATTATTTTTTACTCTCGGACTTTGTAGTTTGATGGTGTCATTCTTTTCTTCTATCTGTTTCAAATCCAGTGTGCACTCAATCGAAGTAGAAGAAATATCAGGCACTGGCAGCATATTTGTCCAGTCAGATGGGGAACATTTGGGGTTCCTACCTCGGAAATTTCGTGTTTTACCTTCTGCTATAGAGATGATTTACTGAAGTGGCATCTTTACAAAACCGAATCAGGTCAAATAATTCGCTTGATTGCATACAAGGGTGACAAATTTTTCACCAGGAACTCCTTTTTGGTCCGATATTGGCAAACGCACAATAAATGCAAGGGAAGGCGAGAGCAGAGCTTTCTGGAGAGAGAGATCAATTCATTGCCGAAGCATATCGCTTCTGCTTTTGCCGGATGCGTGTTATATGTTCATCTAGCAGGTCGAAGCCATAGTGTTCTTTTCTGTCGATCTTTTTCACCTTGTGTTTGGTCTTTAGCGTTGTGCATAAAGTTAGAGAGATGGCATTGGAAGGGACATGAGTATGAATCTGATACAGCAAAAAGAACAAAGCTTTAAGGATGTTGCTTTTGGCTTGGCATTTTCAAAGTCCCTAGGGAATGGTATCCACCTTTTGCAGATCTTCTGTTTTCTGGCCAGAAATCATGCATGTGGAAGAGGCCCCCTCCTCCTCCTCCCCCAATCACAACTGTTCTTTTATGCTTGTGAATTTTCCATTACATCCACATAGATTGGGAGACAAAAGTGTTTTGCCGAATGTGATTTGGAATATTTGTATGAGCATTCGTAGCAGTTCCTACTACAAATTGCATTTTACCAAAGAAGTAGACTCACTACATCAACATGTGTTTGGACCTGCCATCGTATGTTAGGAAAAGGTACCCGAAACCCCTCGAGCTTCAATATTCTTGGAGGAAAAAGCCGGGTGGAACGTAATCGGTGGTCTCTAAACTTTAGTCCAAAAATCAAAATCATCCCGTCGCTACACTTTTCAAAATGCGTTACCGGTCATCCCTTGCCGGTCCGATGAGCGCGGCGTTAACGTTTTCTTTTACGCGAGTTAACTCCTTTTGAAATTTGTTGACTTGGCTACTCTCTCTATGTATATCTCTCTCTCTCCGCGCAAATCATCTTTCTGTTCTTCCGCTTGAACCCTTCCAAATCCAAGCCAAAACCCACAAAATCTGACATCCCCACCTTTGAATATAAATTATAATTTCAAGTAAGAGTCAGAAAATTAAAAAAATAATAATAAAATTTTAAACCAAGGCAAGCGCCTTTTGGGCTGGGCCTAAGCAATTGCAACAACCAGATACGCAAAAAAAAGAAGAGAGAAAATATATTCATAAAGCCGGTGGAGAAAGCGCTACTGATTTTTTAATTTTCTCTCAGAAATGTCGAAACGACGCTGTTAGAAATCTTCGTCTTCTACGCTTTCACCAAAACCCCCTCCCCCCTTCTCTCTCTCTCTCTCTAGGCTTCTCTCTCTTCCGAGGTCCGCCATGGCGTTCCCTTACATGGAAGCCGTCGTCGGTGCGTTCCGCTCTCTCTGAATACGCATGTTCTGCATCTATGCCTGCGCGTGCGTGCGTGCTCGGACCTCCGCCTTGCGCGTTCGCGGTCCATTTCTCAGCTGAGGTTTTTTAGGTTTAGTGTCTTTCTCCTCCTCTGCGATGTGGCGACGGTTGCTTGTGCGATCGGTAGTCGCGCAGTTCGGAAGTGATAGTCAGTTTGCGTTTCTATTGTGATGTTCATGTGGTCTTTCGCGTTCGAAACTGCTGGAAGCGACATTTGGCCTTCCTCCTTCTAGTGCTGTTGGATAAACTTTTCGTAGGTTTTAGGTTTTCCAGCCGTTTTCCGGCTGTTAGCGACAGATTACATTTTGCGCGAATTTGAGGAGAAAAAAAAGAGATTAATTGGAATTCTGTAGTTAATTTCAAGCTCCGCAGCGGGGCAAGGAGACTAGAATGTGCAGTGAAACGGTTCACCAGTCATAAGCTAAGATGGTTGTGTTTTAGTGACATGACCCGTGCTCGAATGTGCCGCAAAGTTTTTTATTTTTATTTTTACTAGCGTATTATTTTGCTACTCTTGTCGTTGGATTCTCTAAGTTCTCCACTTACCTAATGTTCTTCAGGTTTCATGATATTCATGTACTTCTTCGAAACTTATCTGGACTTGAGGCAACACGCCGCTCACAAATGTCCAACGCTTCCAAAAACTTTGGAAGGGGTGATCAGCCAAGAGAAGTTTGAGAAGTCCCAGGCCTACAGTCTTGATAAGAGGTTTGTGTATTGGGAGCCTCCAGCTTCTGCTGATTCCTGAAGGAGCTGCTATTAGCATTCAGCTACATCATGACCGAAACTTGTTTTGGTGATGGCTAGTGTGAGTCGCTATCTTAATTCGCATCTGATGGATGTGTTTTCCTTTGTTTCAGCCGCTTCCACTTCGTGCATGAGTTTGTCTCTATACTGATGGAATCTGCAATATTGTTGTTTGGGGTATTGCCTTGGTTTTGGAAGGTAAGTGGGTAATCATTGTTGCTATACTACTTTCCATTTGAAGTTGTTGTATCATCTCCTTTTTTTGTGATGCAGAGATCTGGAGAATTTCTAGTTTTAGCTGGCCTCAACGTAGAGAATGAGATACTACACACCCTCGCCTTTTTGGCTGGTTTTATGATTTGGTCTCAGGTATATTAATGGCAGGTTTCTTTATCTAGCGAATTTTGTGTTAGAAAACTTCACTCCTATTCTACAACTGTGCGGTTTAACTATTCGTTTCGCAAATAACTGCACTTGCATATTAGTGTGCTGGGACATCTTACTGTAGAAAGCTCATGAGTTTATCTTGCTCTATGATTTTTTTTTTTTCAATTATAATTTGTTGGTGAATGCAGAAAAGGATTGGGGAGTGCAATTTTTTGGGGAGGCTCCTTGTTTTGCAGTGTAGTTTTTTGCTCTAAACTTGTCAAACTGTACAATAAATGGGTGAAAGAATAATTTGGATAGCTTCCATGAAAAATGTAGCCAGCTTCACATGAAGTTGAACATTGAACTATAATTAAGGTTGTGGGATTTGGAAATGAATCTATTGGCTATGGTGACTGTTGAACTTGATTTTTTTCGTTTGATGCTTCTGGTGTTGGATTGAGCTTCAAATAGAATACTTTGTCAAGTAATTTGTTGTTTTCTGCATCTTGAACCTTCCTGGTAATGAAATCACATGGAACCTTCCAATATAGCTGTTTAGTCCTTATCACTTTACTTTTAAGTCATGATTGTACATACAGATAGGCATATGTCTGTGTAACTGACCCCGCTTAGGGTGAAAAGGCTCTGATGTCATCATAATTTAGTTTTGTTTTTTTGATACAAAAATCAAGATGTTGGGTATCAATATACAACTGTTCCTCTGATATTTATACAAGTGTTGTCACATATAAGGGTCTTTTGGTCTTTTTACAAGATTCGAATAACGATTAAGGACAGTATGAGCTCTTGATGCCCCTTTTCCATGGCACCCCTGCATTTGCAACTAGCAACTTGTTATGGCGGACATCAAACTTATAGTTTTAGCTGAATATATGTGCATGGTTAAGAAAAGTTGATATGAATGTAGGTGCACTTTGATTGTTGTTAACTGACTTGCTTCGAAATTTTCTGTTGCAGATAACTGATTTGCCATTTTCTTTGTACTCAACCTTTGTGATTGAGGCTCGCCATGGCTTCAACAAAGTTTGTATTCACTCTATCTTCTCTTTTTGCTTGTCTTATAGGTTGTTGATTTGCTTCTCCATAAAGCTATGTGTTGTAAATTTTTTCATATATCTAATTACTATTATTGGTTGTTTTGCAGCAAACACTATGGTTGTTCTTTTGGGATATCATTAAAGGGACTTTCCTTTCTGTTATAATCGGTCCTCCCATAATGGCTGCAATTATTGTTATTGTACAGGTTTGATGGTCCTCTACTTCTGACTAGTACCCTTTAAATGATGTTATATCTAAAAAATTTTGAATAGAATTCTTTATGTCCTTTGATGTTGTTTCCATCTAAGAAAAATTTTGTTGGTTACATTGATGAATTGGTTCAATTGTCCTATCATTCTGCCACTACCTTGTCATTTTTACTGATGACCACTAATTTGTATTCTTGCAGAAAGGGGGCCCTTATCTGGCTATATATCTTTGGGGATTCATGTTTGTACTCTCGTTAGTGATGATGACACTTTACCCTATTCTGATTGCTCCACTTTTTAACAAGTTCACACCAGTGAGTTTCTTGAACTCTGATCTTGCCATGATTGTTTGGGTTGTTTGATGATAATTATTCTTTATTACTCTGTTGCAATAGCTTCCAGATGGTGACCTGAGAGAGAAAATTGAGAAACTTGCTTCTTCTCTTAAGTTTCCTCTCAAGAAGCTGTTTGTGGTCGATGGATCAACCAGGTCAAGCCATAGCAATGTGAGATCCATATTATGTATTCTGTTATCATTTTCATTGTATGGTTCTTGTATGACCTGCCATGTCTTCCTCTAGTATAAAATTGTGCTAGTGATAGTCTCATCATATTAGTGTGTTGAGATAGCTTACTTCTCTTACATCTTTCTATTTGACTGTAAGATTTCGGAATGCATATTTTTCTTTTCAAAATACCCAGAGGACTTCAGAAATAGTACATAGGCTTGCATATGAGAGGAGCTGGTGGTTTCCTAGAAAATGAGGCTAGCTAGATAGAAGTCTGAAAGAGTATGCCAAGTTTGGTCACCTTTGTTATCCCAATTCATCATAACCTTGTTGTTTGATAATATTAATTGCATGCAGCGATTACTAAAAAAAAGATGGGACAGTTTTTAGCAATGTATAGTGGCCACCATCCAGGTATCTGGTGAGGGTAGTACAGGGTGCAAATAAAGGTTTAAAGAGCATAGATTTGAATAATAAAGTTAGGTTAATTGTTTAGTGGATAGATAATATGTGGATAGATGCCTATGGAAAAATTAGGGAAGATGAAGTGAATGAATCTCTGCTTCTCTTGTTCCTGCATATTGTATAACTTGTTAATTTTTGCCTACATGTCTGCTGGTTAACACGCTTGTACAGATGCATTGCTTGCATGGTTTATGGACTGACTACTTGAATACTCATGCAGGCCTATATGTATGGATTCTTCAAAAACAAACGGATTGTGTTATATGACACCCTTATTCAGCAGGTATGGAGCATTTTTAATTTTTCAAGGTACTGGCCTTAAAGACCTTTTATTGATCAGTTTTTTTAGTGGCTTGAGACTTGCTGTCCTCAACTTTGCAGTTTATGTGAAACGAGTTTTTACTTGTCAAATAGGGTGCATTTCTTCTGAATATTTTATGTGAAGTGCCATGGTAATCTGTTCAAAGTAGGAAATAAGCTCTCTCTCTCTCTCTAGCATGTGTTCACCTTCTTCACATGCTTGTTTTGATTTTTCTCTTCTGCTGATTTTCTTTCTTTTTTTCCTTTGGGTGAGGGATTTGGTTCTGACTTCCTGTCCCACCCCGTCTTTTTGCACTGAACCTCTTGGTGATCAGTATTTTCGTTACTTTTCACGTTAGGGATGTGAAATTGTTGGAATATGGCCATTCAATTTTTTCTGTTCTTTTTCAAGCAGACAGTCCTTAATTGGCCAAATTGTTTTTTGCAGTGCAAGACTGAGGAGGTTGTGGCTGTGATTGCTCATGAGTTGGGACATTGGAAGCTTAATCACACTATGTACTCTTTTATTGCTGTACAGGTAAACTGATTTTAATTCCTGGTAAAACTATATTAATTCTGTGATTGGTTAAATTTTCATTCCTCACTTTGATTCAATATACCAGAGTTCTTTGATGTAGAGAAGGTTATGAATACTCCAGTGTAGTGTACTCTAATGAAGAAAATATTTCTGCAGATTTCCTTGGAAACATTTCTTGAATTGGGCTTGACAATGTGTTCTTTTTAGCATATTACATGTAACAACTCATTAGTTTAGTAGGGGGGTTACGTTTAATCTTCTCCATGAAAGAAATTGTGAACTTGCCTTTTCCTCTTGATTAAGATTTCAGAAAATAAACCATTTTCCCTTTAGTTATGACATCAACTGTCATTAATAAGTTGGTTATCCCTACAATTGTTATTGGTAATGATAAGGCTGCATAGATAAAGGTTATGCTTGCAAAAGCTGTCAATTAGTTGTAATTAGTCTAAATTTGCGAAACCTCACTCTCTGGATATGCCTATACCTCAACACAGTTGATAAAGTGCATATGACACTGGTACAATTTGAATATATATCATAGTGATTTGCTTGCTTCAGTTGACTATTAATTTTGCTTGGTGTTATGGTGACTGAATTTGAAAATATGCAGAAACCAGGGATTGTGAAAAGGAGACGGTTACCTGCTGAAATTTCATGTTATTTTCAGGAACAATAGATGAGTTGATGTTGGCTTTTTATTCTATTGAGTTGATTTAGCTGTGAGGGCAACTTACTCCTTCACATTAGGTTCCTCTCCTCTTTTTTGAAGGGAAGATGTTGATAGTTGAAAATGACTTAACGAAAGTGCTCCATTTACTTATTGTCTGCATTGTGCTTACTCTCAACTGCCTGGCTTGATGGGATTGTTTGAAATAATTTCCTACACATCTGATCACTAAAGGGTGATATTTAGAACTTCAAGTTAAGAAACATTCAGGTATTTAGTTGGAAAAGTTTAGGTGATCAGATTTTTCAATTCTCATCACTCTACTATTTGGATGCAGATTCTCACATTTCTGCAATTTGGAGGATATACTCTTGTGAGGAACTCGAGCGATCTGTTTAGGAGTTTTGGTTTTGATACACAGCCAGTGCTCATTGGACTCATCATATTCCAGGTATCACTCTGATAAGAATGACCACAGTGCTTTAAAATGTGGTGTAGTTGGGCCTATCAATGATTATTTTGAGAGTAAACCGTAACTTGTTCCCACATTGCCTTTGGTTGGAATCCAATAACAAACCAAAATCTATTGAGTAGAAAACTTTTGAATCACTATGTGGTGGCAACATTATACAGTTTGATGGCTATAGCCAACATATGAACTATTTTGTCTTTCTGTCATATGAACATAATACCATGTTCTTTGTGTCTGCTTCTCTCTCAATACGAGCAAGAGCAAGAAAGAGAGTCCTGGGAAAAGAGTGTTCACATAATTTCTTGTGCTTTGGTTGCAGCACACTGTCACACCTCTCCAGCACCTCGTAAGCTTTGCTCTGAATTTGGTGAGCCGGTCTTTTGAATTTCAGGTAATTCATCTTTTTCATTAAAGAGTTTTCTATATGTTCACAATAATAAGTCCTAAAACTTGTAAGGAAAGTGCGTTTGAATCCTAAAACTTGTAAAAAATTCAAATAAGTCCTAAAACTTGTAAGGAAAGTGCGTTTAAGTCCTAAACTTGCAAAAAGTTCAAACAAGTCCTAAAACTTATCACAAAAGTACAAATGAGTCTTAAAACTTAAAAAAAAATGCAACTTTAAAAAAGGACTTGATTGGACCAATATGACAAGTTTTAGGACTTGATTGGATCAATATGACAAGATTTAGAACTGAAAGTTTTAGGACTCGAATACACTTTTGCGACAACTTTTAGAACTTGTTTGAACTTTTTGCAAGTTTTAGGACTCAAACGCACTTTTCTTACAAGTTTTAGGACTTATCGTGAACATATCTCCAGTATATATATCCTGGTTCTGAAAACTAATTTGTGCGTTTGACTGTCCTGCGTTTATCTAGGCTGATGCTTTTGCTAAGAACTTGGGCTATGCTTCTGAACTTCGTGGTGGACTTGTGAAGCTACAGGTGATTCATATTGTCCCTTTTGTCTTAAAAACTAGAGTGGCTTTCTTCTAAGTCAATAACCCAAAAGCATTGTTGTGGTTTTAATATATTCAAAATCGGAAAACTGGGGCATGGTTCAATGTCACTACTTTCATACAGTTTTCCAGTATACAGAGCGTAGAGGATACGCATCTAAGCATTCTGCCTGAACTAATGAATGTTCAAATCGTATGGCTCTGTTTTGTGTTTTCAGGAGGAGAATTTGTCGGTGATGAACCCTGATCCTTGGTATTCAGCCTATCACTATTCTCATCCTCCGCTGGTCGAAAGATTGGCTGCCATCGATAAATCGGACAAGAAAGCAGACTGATTCAAGTATCATATGGATAGCAGATAGAGGAAGACTTGCTTGTGATCGGTAAATCGGGTCATGAAGTCAATAGTCATGTTAGTCCTATGATGTGACAAATGGAGCCGAATTTTCAGAAATTTGATGCCTGAAAATTGAAAGTAAGGGGAGGATGGGGTTTAAATCCGGGAAAGTGAAAAGAGAGACGGGAATGATCAAACCCTGGGGCTTATAAAGACCGCAATTTTGGGAATTTGATACTAGTTAGCGTTTATCTGTTCACCGGTGCTTTGTTTTTTACCAAATCTCAGGCAATATTCGTTCACGCGACCTTTCGAGGTATGCTTGAAGAAGCTGCTAAACATCAAGGAAACAATTGAGTTTTTGATTACGTGTTGCAGGGAAAAGAAGCAATTATCGAAATGCTCCTCTCTCTCTTGTTAAGTGAGAGAGAGCCAGCCGATCATTCACGAGATTTGAAAATGGTCAAATGTTTGAATGGTCGTTAAGCCGTCCCACTCAATTCTCAGGCGCCTCGGGTTTTAAAACTCACTTAGGAAGGACTTTGGCTTTGAGCAGTGCTTTTGTCAGGACTCTCCAATTATTGACCGATATGATTTTGGAAAAAGGGGCCCTGACCTGCGAGTTGCCCCAGCGGATCATGCTCTCAGAATCTAATCATATGCTCTTCTTCTACATTTCATGACATCGTGCAGCGTCAAGCTCCCACAAGAGAGAGAAAAGAAGCAAAGAATTCGAGTTCAGCTTTCTCCTCGTGACCAGCTCTGCTCTCTCGTATTGTTGGGCCACCAGAAAAGGTCAAAGCGGTGCACGAAATTCTCTTGATTGCAATAGCTATTTTCAATTAGGCTACCATGTTAGGGGATCTGCCATAAATTGGTTTCTCATTCTGGTTAGGGTCACTTAACCAGCGCCATGATTGGTATCCGCACTGCTCGAGTGTGTCTTCCGTGGTTCCATTCCCTTTTTTCCCCCTCTTATGAAGGTATTTGTCGCTCCGTTGCTTATCCCGAGAACATCTTTAAAGGAAATCGATTTTAGGGTCCGTTTGTTTGAAAGGAAACTATCTCCAGGAAATTGTTTTTCGATTTTCCGGTATTTGGGTGGTGAAAAATTAATCAATCTACGAAAAACTTCTTTCATGGATTGAAAACAACAAGCTTAGATCGAGCAAAAAACGACTTCACCATTTGGCAAGAAGGAAATTACTTTCCCTAAATTATCAAATAAATGAAAATGAAAAATGATTATTGTAAAAAATATTTATTTTTATCATAAAATTTTTTAGCGAAAAAAATGCACTGCTAGTATCATTCACTACCGCTGTCCATCTTGTAGGATAAAATTGACTCGGTGAAAATGCCAAATGTAATTGTCGTGTGAAGGAGTTGGCTTTCGTCGTATGTGATGAAGGGATGCGTCGCAACTTTTCTATTTTAGAAAGTAATGGCCAGACATCTTCTAAGCTTTGACCAAGCAAGTTCGGATAATCCGTACGTGCCATATGGACTCGAGGAGGCAGTGTCATTTGGCAAAGAGGGGAAAGAAAAACGGAAACACCGCGTAATCGATTAGGATTTTATTAAATAGCGTCTCGAGAGCTCTATTCAACTAGTTATTTAAAAGAAACTAATAAGTAGTTTTCAAGACACCGTCCGCTCTCGGCTTTTGTAATTTGCGTAATCCAACTCTTTGAAAATTGAAATGCACTACGGTCGTATCTGATGAGTACTTTCGAGACGCGCATTCACAAGACTCGATCAATCGTAAAGAGACCTCCGTTCGGTAAATTTTGTAAAACTCACCACTCGTTTGCAATTGGTGTGCCGGACCGTATATGGTTCCTCGTTTTTCTCTGTCCCTCCTCGTAATTCATGTCCTCAATTCAATATTCATGGAAAAGGGAAGTAATCACGGAGGACTCATAGTCTTGCTTAGGACCATGACGCCATGATCGGACCTGGCCAATTGGCACATAACTCAGCTTTGCACGCAAAAATAAAAAGAATAGATCAAAGGGAATAACCCCCCCCCCCAAAAAAAAAAAAAAAACTAATGTGACATTTATTTTGAATTTTTTCTTGTACTTATGTGACCCATGTTAGATGATTTTTTTAGCTAAAACAACGTCGCTTCTTATTTCACTTGAGCCATTTGAGTGTCGTGTTAACATCGTTTGCTTTCTGACGTCCATATAGGCATATTTTTTTTACTGTTCTTATTGACAGAATTTCGACGAGAGATAAATGTGTCACATGGGTACGTATTTGAAATTTTGGGTATCGTAGAAAATTTTTTTGTAATAAATATGTTGCAGTGGTATAGTTTATGATTTTTTTGGGATATGTTCACAATAAGTCTTAAAACTTGTAAGGAAAGTGCGTTTGAGTCCTAAAACTTGCAAAAAGTTCAAATGAATCATAAAACTTATCACAAAAGTGTAAATGAGTTTTAAAATTTTTAAAAAATGCAATTTTAAAAAAGAACTTAATTAGATTAATATGACAAGTTTTAAGAATTGATTGGACTAATTTGATAAATTTTAAGATTTGATTGCACTTTTTGAAAGTTTTAAAATTTAAATGCACTTTTGTGATAAGTTTAGGACTTATTTGAATTTTTTGCAAGTCTTAAAACTTAAACGCATTTTACTTATAAGTCTTAGAAACAGATTTCATTCTTTTTTTTTTTTTTGTGGCCTTTTGGCTTTATCTAGATAACGTGAACGACCGGGACAAAAAATCGAGCGTATTCCAACCGGGCTGAGATAATGTAATCAACTCCAAACGGAATTAGCGCACATGACGTCACCCCTGTCTCACGAGGAATTCGTCCACGTCATCGCTGCTTCCTCGTCTCGCTCCGAAAGGTCCAAACACAAAGAGAAAACCTCGCCAGCTGGACATCCAGCCCCCGACAGATCACCTCATTTATGTTCACTCACTCTCTCTCTCTCTAGCTGCGCAGTCTATTCAAATCACTCTTTCGTCCTCTGCTTTCAAGTCGCTCTCTCTCTCTCTCTCTCTCTCTGCACCGCCGGTCGCCGAAAGACCTGATCTTCTTCCGGCGGGTCGATGCGAAGATGACGGTCTACAACTCGTCCTTCGTGAACGCCGAGCTGTCCAAGCAGACCTCCATCTTCGGCCTCCGCCTCTGGGTCGTCATCGGCATATTCCTCGGCTCCCTCATCGTCGTCGCGCTCTTCCTCCTCTCCCTCTGCCTCACCTCCCGCCGCCGCGGCGACGGGAAGGGCGCCGCCAAGCGACGCGACGCGCCGGCCGCCACGCCCCCCTTCTCGAAGGAGATCCTCGAGATCGTGCCGTCCGAGGCGCCCCACGCGGCTCCGGCGCCGGAGATCCAGATCGACATGGGGAAGGTGGAGCACCGGGTGGTGTACTCGGATCGTTTCTCGAGCGGAGAGAGCAGGGGGACGGAGAGGACTGAGACTGCGTCGTTGGGGAGCGGTAACATGGGGCCTGAGGTGTCGCACTTGGGTTGGGGGCGGTGGTACACGCTGAGGGAGCTCGAGGAGGCGACGGGTGGGTTGTGTGAGGAGAATGTGATCGGTGAAGGTGGATATGGGATCGTGTACAGAGGCGTGCTTGGTGATGGGACGAGAGTCGCTGTGAAGAATCTCCTGAATAACAGGTAACCTCCCCCTACTCCTCGGCTGTAACAGTTGGGTAATGCGAATCTATGCTTCATTGGAATAATTAGAACTGGAATTCCAGTTATTTTTTAGCACGAGAACGCGAATTGAACTGCGTGAATTGCCATCCTCCTGAATGGACGCTGCTATGCGCTGTCGTGTATATTCATCAGTCGTAGAATTTATGCGCAGGTGACTGGGATGTGAGGGAGATTGCTTGTGTTTTGTACTGTCTCCTTGTTTCTGAAGTTGGGTTGGCTGAGTTTGATGCTGGGATGGAAGCAATAGTGGAAGGATTGATTTTGGATGTGTTTCGGTGGATTTTGCTTCTTCATCAAGCAATTCGATTGATGAAAAGCGAGCTAGTTGTGATGAGAAAATTTGATTTAAGCTTTTGTGTTTCTTCCCACTTTTGACTTTTTCTTTTGAGGTTGCTGCTGAAGGAATAGAAACTTGTTAAGCTGTATAAAAGAAAACAAAAAACTGACCCGCGTTTGCTCAGAAGTGCCCATCATCTGTTTGGTGGATTTGACATCCTTTGTTGTTGTCTCTAGGCCTTTCTTTAAAGAATCTCAAATTCAGCTCAACAGTCCTTTTCTGCATCTCAATGACTTTGCAAGTTATTACTCTGTTTTATCAGCCAAAAATAGAAAAAAGGAAAAAGTTAATGCATGGATGAAAAAGTTTCATGTTGTATTTTGCTGGTTGCTCAGGGAAAAATCGCTGTATTTTCATGCAAATTATGCTGCAAATTCTCGTACTACTATCTTCCTTTTCATGTTTCCTCCACTTGCTTCTCTGTGGTCCTTACACCGTCGGATCTTGAATGGGATCCTTCTTTCTTTTCTTCACTGCAAGCATGTGCAATATTTGAGTTAACGAGAATTTTCAATGATCAGGGGACAAGCTGAGAAGGAGTTCAAAGTGGAGGTTGAAGTGATTGGGCGCGTGAGACACAAAAATCTTGTCAGGCTGCTTGGTTATTGCGTTGAGGGTGCTTATAGGTACTGATGCTTGCCTTCCAACCAGAGGTTGAACTTGTGGATGCTGTTGAATACGTTAATAGATGTGATTTCTCCTGTTTTTGCTAGGATGCTTGTGTACGAGTATGTTGACAATGGAAATCTAGACCAGTGGCTTCACGGGGATGTAGGTGAGGTCAGCCCTCTTACGTGGAATATCCGTATAAATATTATACTTGGAACCGCAAAGGGGTGAGTGATTGAATACTTATATTGGAGTCCATCCAAGTGGTTCTTCATTTCCAAGATTTCCTTTTCGTGCTTTATGTTCTTCAAACTGACGCTTTACTTTTACGACCTGGAAGATTGGCCTACCTTCACGAGGGTCTTGAACCTAAAGTTGTCCACCGAGATGTGAAGTCCAGCAACATACTGCTGGATCGACAATGGAACTCTAAGGTGTCAGATTTTGGACTTGCAAAGCTCCTTTGTTCTGAAATGAGTTATGTCACAACTCGTGTGATGGGAACATTTGGGTTAGTCCAAGTTCTTTTGTTTCTTCTTATTATGTCTGCTAGCTCCTTTTTAAGTGGAAAGTCACTGAAGGTAATTAATTATCTCTGCAGTTATGTAGCACCAGAATATGCTTGCACTGGAATGCTGAATGAGAAGAGTGATGTCTACAGTTTTGGAATACTGATCATGGAAATAATAACAGGCAGAAGTCCTGTTGATTATAGTCGACCAAAGGGCGAGGTTGGTGGTGATGCATATAACATGAAATACGCAGATATCCATCTTCTGTCACCGTCTTCTCTTTCGCTTAGAACTCACGATGAAATGGCAAAATAATTGTAGGTGAATTTGGTTGACTGGTTGAAGGCCATGGTCGGAGATCGAAAAGCTGAGGAAGTAGTCGATCCAAAGCTGCCTGAGATGCCTGCTTCAAAAGCGCTCAAGCGTATTCTTCTGGTCGCCCTTAGATGCGTTGACCCTGATGCAACGAAGAGGCCCAAAATGGGTCACATAGTCCACATGCTTGAGGCCGATGACTTGCTGTTTCGCGATGTATGTAACTTTCTGTCTTTCCGATACGTCGCCCCTTCACGTTATCAAATAAGGCAGAACAAGGAAATTCCTGTTATTCAATCTGTTCTGATACATTCTTTACTAACAAAATGCAGGATCGTCAAATTGGGACAGAGCCTTCGCACTCAAACTGGGAACACCAACAGGATAACCACGCTGATGCAAGGTTAGGAAGTAAAGCTACTAGCGAAGGAGCTTCCGATTCGAGTAGATGTGATAGCGATAGGAACTATCACCAGCCAACTAGATGGAGATAGCAAACACAAAATGCTCCTGCAAAGCAAATATAGATACCATTTTACTCAGGAAATTGTCATTTATATCTGATGTATGCATTAGTTACACCTTTCAGTCTTCTTATTTGTATTTCCCACAGTGTACCCTGCCATGACCGGAGAATTCTGTTGCTATAATTGGAAAACTTGATTGGCCTCCTCTATATCATCTCTTTGTCAAGTCCTCATCCCTGTCCAGTAGAGAGTAAAGCTTGCTCACATGCTCAAAACTCCCGTCGCCACCCCCCGAACCGAGATGAACACATGGGGTGGCCCCTACTCAGCAGCTATTCCGATGGGTGGGTGCACTCTTGTTCACCATCGACACTGCCAATTCTCGGAACTGGAGGGTTGCGGGAGATGGACCCAGTGGCCAGCCAAACCTGTGGAAGCAACTGCACTCTGTCGTTCGCAATGTTCTTCTTCCTTGTGATCACTGGATGCACGCAAGCTGGCCGACCATAACTCGGGCTGGACACATGGTGTTGCAGTTTGCATCTCGCTATCAAGATGCCAAGACACGCTCCTCTTTCCTCATGGAGTTTGTTCAATTTCTCCTCCTTTTCTGTTTCATACTCTTTCTGCAATTATCCTGACTTGGTCCTATGAATTATCGCTGGGCGTAGCTTTTTTGTTTTTGTTTTTTTCTTTTAGAATTATCTCCTTAGAATAACATTGTGGGTGTTAAATGTTGGGTTTTTTGTTATTTTTTGGGGATTTCCTTCAATATTTAACACCTCGGCTCTTTAAAACATATAAATGACAGCAATTAGAGTCACCATGAATATGTCCATCAATTAAAAAAAAATTATTTTATTTGTTTATTTCTATGGCCGAAATAGACAAATAAACTACTTCTTCTTCATTTTTATGTCAGAAGAGAACACTTCTTTTGTTTGGTATATAGTGGGCTAAAAATCATTGAACATTATAAGGCGAAGAAGAAGAAGAAGATGCATTGTGTTTCCAAAGTCCTCTAAAGGCTTTTTGTTTTTGTTTTTCTCAATGTAAGTCCCACATGGCTCTGGGCTTTGAGCATTTTCGAAATGTTAATGCATTTTTTTCCTTGTGACTGCCCTGGCTAAACTTTCGAAATTTCAGTTTTACCCTCACCTTCACACAATGGCGACGCGGTCAGTTATGATTATTGGCGGCCCTCATGACCTTGGTGAGGGTCACCAATACCGGATTTGGCTAGTTGATGTCTAGTCATCGTGCTACCAATCGCTAAGCTTAATTTTTTTTTTTTAATTTGAAAAATACAGCTAAAGTCCTTCACAAATGTAGTTTTTCTCGAGCAACATTCAAATCAAAGTTTATTCCCAATGTATTTTTAATTACTTTTTATCGGACACTATTCTCATTCCAAAGAGCCCTTTACCTTATGTCCTTTGCATTTTCCCAAATTTTTCCCCCCAAAATCTAAACTAAACACACTAACCAAATTTGCACTAAGAGTGAGCGGTTTTAGGCTTTGTACAAGTTCTACTTGGAACCTAAAACTTAATCCATATACCATGGAACCTAGATATTCCCCTGTTATAGGTTTTAAGGTCTACCCAGGTATTGCATGCATTTTTAATTGAATGATTTAGTGAATCATCACCTTTGATGGCCACCACTTGCCACTATAATCTACTGACCACAACTTATATTTAAACACAGGAAAAATATGAAATATTAACAAAGTAAAAATTTCAGTCATGAATATCGTCGGAAATAGAAGCTTAAACTAATGGTTTTAGATTATATACTCATCATCGGATGCAATGAATACCATAGGATTGCACAAAGACGTAGATTAAAAAAAAAACAAAAACTTGTTACAGGTTTCAGATTCTAGGTTTTATTTACCTAGAACCTGGAACTTACCTGTTGAAACAGGTTTCTCAATTTTTTAGACCTGGAACTTACTTTGCATATCTAAGAACTTGGAACCAAAGGTTCCCATCGGACAGATTCTCAGATTTTAGGTTCTACTCTAAAACCATACTCACCCCTATTTGCACAATGGTTCCCTTCTCGATGCACTAGCTTTCGTTTGCCAACTATAAGTACTCTTTCCACGTTATGGTTATTGCAAAAACACCCCTATTTCCGCATGGCACTTTTTATGTTACAATTATGACATTTAGAATATAAAAACAAGGTAATTTGTCCAAGTTTATTATATTTATTACCAAGATATGAACTTATTTATACATGGCATGGCTTAGCTCGTTGTCAAGACACTTAGAATATCATCAAGATATCAAAGCTTGATTTGCTATTAACAGAGAAATGATATTCCGAATAAAGATATTCTGTACCGACACACTCCACATCTTACGATTTTTCAATTGTGTGAATTTAATCTTGTGAGCTTATTTTGTTATATTCTGGATTGAGAAAGCATCGCCTAGTAGTGCCTTTAGCGAATGCGGTCACAACGCCGGTCCCCGGTGGCGTTCCGATCGCTTTAACAATTGAATTAAGTTCTTAAATGATTTGACAAATATGACGTCATAAAAAGAGGAAGCTAAAATCCAAGGGGTTGCGAAGACCAGAAACTTCGAGGCGCTTCATAAGCTAAAATCATTAGGGAAAACAAGAAAAGAGAGAATTCATGCAAAGGGCAGTTCTAGGGGCACCTCAGTAATTGCATCGTCGCACCATATTTCTCTGTCTGCTAAAAAATCCTTTTAAAAAAAAGGTAAAGCAAGCAAATGCATACGCAAGCAACCGATAAGAGCCACCCACCCCAAAGGGGCAAAAAGGGAAAATCCTATTCACCCGAATAGAATAAAAAAGAAAAATCTCCCCACCGGCTACCTCGACCTCCAATCACCTTCTCCCACGTGTCCTCCCCCTCACCTCGCGACGTCGACCTCCACCGTCGTCTTCCTTGACCTCGGAATTAAACTCCCGCAAACGTCGTCCACATTTTCCACGGAACCCTATCGATCCGTTAGCTCGTTCCTTCGCAGCCTTCTCTGAAACTTCGTCCCCGCGATTTCTCTCGAGGTTTGATCGGTTCTTGCTCCTTCTCGGTCTCTCTTATTTACGTTCCAGCTTTGATTTCGTAGAATCGATTTCGAATTTTGCTGTTGCTGCGTGTTGAAGAGGGGCTAGGGTTTCGTTGTCTCGGTGTTCGTTCTTGGTTGAATTTGTGCCAATTGGCTCGTCGATCCGATAGATCTGTAAGTACGCGTTGAAATCTCTACGAATCCGCTTATTTTTTCGTGACCGCTTGCCTTGTTTCTTGCTGGGAGCTTTCAAATCGATGGCTTGTGTTTCTTCAGATCTGCATGATCGCGCGCTTGTGCTCGGTTCTGTTTCCGTGTTGACGTTCTTTTCCGGATGGTCTGCTAGCGGTACTTGCTTGTGATACAGATCGCTTGGAATTCCAGGGTGAAAAATTTCGCTTCTACACAGCTGTTCGTGAGAGATTAGTGCCGTTTATGAGCTGATCCATGGATTTTCTGTCGGGAATTTGTCATAATATTGTTTGCTGATAGAGCCGTGCTAGAAGTAGAGATGGCTTTCTTCTCACCTCGTCTGAGGAAAATACTCCCTGTTAACAAGTTTGGGCTAAATTTTATCCGCTTATCTTGTATTTTTATGCCGAGTTCCTGTATTTTATATGTTGTTTAGGTTTCTCTAAGTCATTCTTTGCGTTGGTTCCGGTGTGTTTTTTGAAGGGATAAATCATTGCTGTTTTGCCACTTTACATTTCATGTGGCAAAGAGATTGTTGTGTTTTCTCAATTTCTGTGGAAGATATCTTTCTACGCAAGTGTTTTGAGGTTCTGTTTTTTGTACTTGCTTCTGAAATAGAACTTGTAAAACTGACCTTGTCGTTTACATGTGGAAAAAAAAACTGAAACATGAATGGAGTGATATCTGATTGTGATAATTTTGTCTGTTTGCAGTGAATACATAAAAATGAGTCGTCCTCAGGAAGCACAGCGCGCCTTCTTCCCTTTTGGGAATCCTTTTCGGATGATATCGCCGAAGAGTTCTCAGTCATCTTCAAAACTTGTTGCAGTCTTGAACAATTTTGAGGAAACATTGGCAGAGAGATTTAGAAAACTAGACCCAAAAGTGACAGGTGATGTGCTTAGCTTATCATGGATGGATTTGGCTATGAAATCACTTTGTGAGACCCACAGTGACGTAAAAAATTTAATCACTGCACTTGAGCTTCCTGTGTGTGATTGGGATGACAAGTGGATTGATGTATATCTTGACATCAGTGTGAAGCTGCTCGATATATGCAATGCCTTCAGCTCCGAGATCTCACGCCTGAACCAAGGCCGTCTTATGCTGCAATGTGTTCTCCACAATCTGGAATCCTCATCTTCCAAACAATTTATACGTGCTAGTTCTTCCCTTGATCGTTGGGGACAGCACATCGGGTCGAGGAACCCCAGGTTTGAGAACTGTGGCGGTATACTGGAGAGTCTGATGGAGTCTCTCGAGTTGCCCAAGGTTAAAAACTCAGCCAAAGGGAAGGTTCTGATGCGTGCCATGTATGGAGTTAAGGTGCAGACTTTATTTGTTTGCAGCGTCCTTGTTGCTGCCTTCTCTGGCTCAGTCAAGAAACTGTTAGAGTTGAGAGTTTCTGACACATATCTGTGGGGCCTTTCCTTCACTAATTTGCTGACAAGTGTAAATAGTAGTGTTAGAAATCAACCTTCTAGTGGTAGAGTGGCCATCTTCAAGGAGCTGGAAGCAGTTGACGCAAATGTCAAGAAGTTGTCTCCACTGATCCGGTCTGGGGAGGGCACAGTTGAAGAGGAATCTGTCCGTAGCTCTGTTTCCAATTTACACAGGAGCGTTGATTGTCTTTCACAGGGACTGGATCTTCTCGAAAAGGAAGTGGATGGGTTCTTCCAGATTGTTTTATCTGGGCGTGATGCTTTGCTGTGTAACCTTAGAGCCAACAGTCCGGCTTCTGCGCACGCGCACATGCAAAAAAACAATGTGGAGCGTTAGTTTTCTAGACATTTCTAGACTTTCTTATACAAATCAACTTATGTATTGTGTTATCTTATTAGTGAGAGTATGTAGGATTTTATGTTGTGGACATATAACGTCTGGAGTGAGTGTAAGGTATGTTATGCTGCTGCTACTAGATCAGTTTGTGTCGTTTGTTGGAACTTGTCCTGATGTAAGGTCAGGGATATATGTAAAGATTTCCAGTGCAATGCCAAAGGATATCGTGTTTGATTTCTGTTTGTGCCGATTTCTTAATTGGTCAGTCTCTTTATTTGGGGTGTTTTACTTTGCGCAAGTTTCTAATTCTGTGTGCTCCACTGCCACGTGCTCTGTACTCGACGCAGTTGGGGTCGATTGAGGTTTACGCTATGCCTTGATCATCTTGCATTTGCACTTGCACTTCTCCTTTCAATCAATTGAGAAAAGGCGGCTCACGGACGTTGAACACAAAATGAGGAGGAAGAAAGAATCTGTATTCTATCTTTGTTCTTTGCGTACAGCGTTTAGCAAAAATTAATATAAATTATAGAATTTATGACAGAATAACTAAAATCAGAGCAACGTGTGTTAGGTTATTGCCAACCGCCACCTCCGACTACTTCTTGTTTTAGTTGAGTCAGCCGTTGTAGAAACATTCGCCCCTCTCGGGAAGGTAGCCCTTGAACGAGCAGCGTACAATTCTCTGGTCATTTGATCAACTGTTTTGACCATTTCAGATTTCACAAGCGAAGATACTCGGCACTTCAATGGAGGGATGAAATTCTTTTAGTCGTGTGCACCAAGATTGATTGAGTCAGCAATTGTATAGAATTTTGTGGATCGTAATCTGCCCTACGGTTTCCTTTAACCTCCATCGTTGTTTCACAGGTTATGGCCGACGGAAGATTCCGGGGATCACCCGAGAAAACCAAATCCAAACGAATAGCCGAGACACTCGTACGCCCGTCATAGTTCATAGCTGCAACGATCTGAATGGGCAAGCACACCAACTCTCTTAGAGAATTTCTATATAAGACAGCCAATCCAGCGGGACATTTCCCACCAGATTAACCAGAAGTTATTGTGATGATTCATGGAATCATATCTTCCGTTTGTTTTGGCCATGGAAACAGAAGATCAGTTCTCTTAGCGGCATTTGAGAATAAACTAAGGAAATATCAAGTTTATGAGATAGAGTATGGTTTCAAACTATCTCCTTTGCCATTTTCTGTTGTAACTGAGAAAATGAATGCACCTCTATTGACCCTTGATGTGCTACCTACCATAGGAAACAATTTGAAACCTCCCACTAGTCTGAGTATTTGGGGCTTTCGTATGACCTTTCAAACGAAAAGAAACAGAAAACGTCGCATAAGATGACACTACTGGCATGCGACGTCGTCAATCATTCTTTGTACATGCATATGAACAACTTTCCCAAAGAGCACTTAACCAGAGTCCCAGTTCTCAAGTTCCCCCGTTCCTGTCACAGCTTTCAACAAAATCCACATAAAAGGGAAACCGGGCTCATATCCTTAGAAATGGTAGGTGAAGGTAGAGTTTCCGCACCACGAATTAATGCAACATTGGACGGTGATGACTTGAACCGGCAGCAAAAGAGCACAAAAAAAGAAAAAACGGGCTTCCGATCTTTACGCGGTCCTTGCAGCACGTGAACTGTCAGCAAGACAAAGCTTCAAGAAATTAGATACAAATTAGATACCTCGCGATAACTCTTTCGAGTTGTTTGATAAATGACTCAAGCAGTTACATAACTTGTGTCTTACCTCCAAATGGAAACTCGCATTCGTCCTCACTGTGTCATTGACCAGTTGTTTCTTGCATTCTGCTGCCTAATCTAGCACCATGCTGCTTAATTATCTGGACAGACTGAAGAAGGATATCTTGTTGTGTGGTGTACAACTCATCTCTACCCTAAAACCCCAACACAGCATTACATAAGTGAGAGGAAGTGTGACAGCAAAGCATGGTAGAACAGGTAAGAGGCTTCAGAAAAGGGAAAAAGGGTGGCACAAGAATCAAAGCATGCGGCGTAAGAATACTCGCCTCCAGTATCATAACAATGAAAAAAAAAACCATAATCTTGTGTATTGGTTGTCTCACTTTTTCTGGAACGACACGCAATTCAAAAAATCATATATAAAAAGAACAACTGAGTAAGAAACATTTATCTCATGCAAGTACCATCTACAGAAAAAACATTCTAGAGTAGATGGTAGAAAACTGCTTTATCATGAGATGTGCACAAGAGGAAGAACTACTCACCATGTGTTTGAGATTACAACCAAGAGTCACTTCGACATGAGAACCTTCCACATGTGACAGGAAACAGTAAGGGACTTCTTTACCCAAGAAAATTTTTGGATGTGATTTCAGCATATTCTTAATGTCATTTGATATCGGCGGAATCTTCTCCAGATCATCACTTTGCAAAGGGATTTTGGTGACTATGGCACGCCATTCAGCACGCGACTTATTTACAATCACCTACAAACTTTGTAACTGATAATGAGGTTTTCTGACTACAATTTACAGTTAATACTACCATGGAACAAAGCATATAAAAAACAGATATACGTATCCAACTGAAAAAATGCCCAATTTTGATTTAAAAGAGTACACCAATTCCAAAGATCCGGAATATTCACCAACTCTTTGCAGTTTAATCTGTTTTTCCATTGTTTTGATGGCGTGACCAGCAAGAGGTATTGCCAGTGAGATCAGATATCATAGGGACTACCTCATCCAGCAAAAAGTCCATAGTACTAAGCAGTCGAGCATACAAAGGAAGACTATTAACAGTCAAACCACTCAATCAATATCAAACAACAGTAATCTTTGGCTCAAGCAAGACTAGTGAATATTCCATTATTTTGCATATCCAAGCACGTTATTACATCAGCAATATTAAAACTAATCTACTAAACTCTGTAAGTAACACCGCAATCTAGCACAGAAGCAGGTCTAAATAGAGGGTAATACTGCACATCTGCAAAGAACAGTAAATTATAATATTCCGAGAGATTGATGAAAGACCTTCTAACAAGGAAACAGTAAGATCTACAAAATTTACACAACTACACTACTAGTAATCCACCTCTTCAGAAGAGTACTCACCTGGCTAGAAAACAACGAATTTGGAACAATAACAGGAAATTTCTCGGCACTAAGCAGCGATGTGGTCGTAAGCCCCATTTCCACAACTTGACCTTCTATTGATCCAGCCTAAAAAACAGAAAACTTATTAAGTTCAGAAGTCAAGGCTCGTTTCTCTTTGCTACTTGTTCCCCATTATATTCACAGCCTGTGAGATTGCCAGACTAAAGAGGAACACCATGATCATGTACTGATTGAAGATCCAAATCATGTCATTAACTGCAGAGTTACTTCAGGATAATGATCAGATGACTTCTCACAATAAATGCAATAATAGATGAAAAGCTCCTGGTCAGAGTAAATGGTTAGGAAGAACAAAACTTCATTCCATATCCAGGAGGAAAGGATTGGAAAAAAACACATTGCAATGCCAAAGATGTAGTAAGTAGCCGGGTTGATGCTGAACCATACTTTTATAGTATCCCCAAGTGAAAAGGGCTTCGAAAACTGCATAGACAAGCCACTGAGCACGTTTCCAAGTATATCTCTGGCAGCAAAAGCAGTTGCTACACCTGCATAAATTTAGTTGACAAATAGTTTAAAGCATGGCCAGACTTGTAGGCATCATATGAGCTCTTGGCATCATGTGCGGTAGCAAGACGTATCCTAGAGAAAATCTGGAGACAGTAGATAGAGAGACTAGGTGCGAGTGAGATAAATATATGAATGAGCTGTATTGTCTAAGAGAGGACCTTGGTATTTCCCAAATAATGAATGCTGCGACATCATGACATTTACCAAAAGTAAATCCACAAGATTTTACGTCGTGTTGCCGATTTGGTAGCTATATGATGCTATAGATTGCAGGTAACTCTCAGACAGAAGGCATATGCAGATAAAGGAACAGTTTAAGTACCTCCTATACCACCAACTGTAATGATAGATTGCACAGCCACCCCACATGCTTCTGCTAAAGCCATCAACCCAATTACAAACAGCCCTATAGATGAAAGTCGGTCTAGTGCAAGCATTTTTTCTCGATCAAGCCCTGCCAAACTCTTGACTGCAATTGCACGAGAGAACACATTTGTTTTCCAGCGATGCAAGAACCATACAAATGAAAGAATAACTGCACCCCTCCATGCTTGCCCAATGTATTGAGATGCTATAGTTGTAGGAGCAACCATCATGGCGCTGCAATTCGAACAAGACGTACATTGTACACATTAAGGTTCATATAAAAAAAACACAAATGGGTACACACGAGACAATCATCAAACTTGCATTTACTAACATCTGCCAAAATGCCATGAAGGTGACGAGATATCTCACAGGATCCTCTAGGGCCCCCCAGAAGCTTTTGTCATAAGGAACTTCTTCTCCCAAAGGGGTTCCTGAGAGCAAAGCAGCCTGACCTTGTGTTGCATACTTGTGAAATCTCCTTAATATTCTAGGCATCACAACCCATGCCAATAGAGTACCGGTCAAAGTAAGACCAATCGGCATAAAAACATTCTTAACATAGGGGTGCGAATCAAGCACCTGTTGCACATAAGGAGTTAATTCATCAGATACCTCCCTAACCTTTTCCCTTGTGTGGCCAGCCATGTCAGCGGCACCGTACCAAGCGTCTTTAATCTTATCGAGCCACTCACTCGATACAACCACATTGTCCCCATCACCCACTTCACCCGCCCCAGAAACAGCCGACACTTCCGATCCCTCGCGCGTATCTCGTTTGCCACCGAAATACGATGCAAATGACCGAGAATCCGACATGGGGGTTGCCAAAAAGGGGGAGAAATTACTTCCACAGCACGTGCGGGTTAGTTTTGGAGAAAATGCATTGGTGGGTTTTCTCAGGTAACCAGCAGTGCCATAAATTGATACAGGAGCCAGCATTCTCTGATACGTTTTCGCATGGTCAAGAGATCTCGACTCTTTGGAGCAGTAGATGGCATCAAGAGACGGACGTGATGATCTCACGTGAACTTGAGTAGGATACTGCGAACACGCAGCGCGAGAAGTACATGACAGCCATTTCGAACAAGGGACGGTGAACTTGCAAATGGATTTTAAACTGGGAAAGCCAATTCTAGCCATCGCCTGAGATTTTGAGCACCTGGGATTCTAGGAGCTGCGGGAAGAGCTAAAGCTCGGACATCCTAAAGATACTCGCGGGGAAGGGGACGAAAGTGATGTTGAAGAAGCTCTACTACCGCTGGTGACACCTGCTGACGGACGAAAACCGGAGGAGATAAAAAGGCGGAACCTTTATTCGATAGTCAGAATCTTCATCTTGTTCCGCATGTTTCTCAGCAATCAAACGGGTTCCCAGCTGATGTGAAGTTCGATCCTCAGCATGCGATGCGACCGCGGCGAGACAAAGAACAGCTCGCTCGCTCGCTCGAGGAGCAGTTTCTAGTTAGCGTGGGGAAGAGGATTAGAGGAAGACGCAGATCCGGGTTGTCGGGTCCGCAACCTGGCTTAGGTGACACTTCGGGTCGGGCTCGGCGGCAAACGATCAGCTCATGTCATGGCCCACGTCCTTCGAGGCCTCCCTTCCAAAATGAGAAGTTCAGTTCCGGCTAAAAGAAAATGGGAAAAGCCCATGCCGGTTACATATTTATTTTCAACTTTTTTTATTCTCGACGATATATTTATTTAGAACTTTTTTTATGACATAATTTTTTTTTAATTTATACTTATGTGGCACATTTATCCTCTAATGTTCCATTAGGTGATTCTTCAGCCAAAATAAGGTTGTTTTTATTTCATTTAAATCGCATGCATGCTTTTCGATATTTATATAGATAGATTTTTAGAAATAATCTTGACAAAAAGTAAATGTGTTATATAAATATAAATTTAAGTTTTTTATTGCACATAGGCCACGTGAGTATCATGTCAATATCGTTTGTTTTCCAATGTTCAAATAGGAAATTTTTTAATGGTGATCGTTGGCAAAATTTTGACAGAAGGTAAATACGTTATATGGGTACAAATCAAAAAATTTTGATTTCACATAAAAAAAAAGTTTAAAATAAATTCGTGAATGTGAAAGTATGTTTGTGGTTTTTGATAATTTTTGCCCCAAATAAAATGAAAAGTTTTGATTAGAGAGGGGCCCACTACACAACACGGTGCGACACGACAGTGAGAGACGACTCGGTCAAGCGCTCTAGACAAGGAAGGAAATGGAAGTGGAATCAATGCAAAACTATATGCTTGATGGCGAGCCTCACCCTCTACTCGATCCAGCTGTATAGCGCGTAGAATCCACCGTCTCCCTCCTTTGACTGGACCCTCACCCTTCAACTCCCTCCGCTCGAAATTGTCTCTCCTCCTCCTCCTCCTCCTCCTCCTTTGCTCGCATCCTGCTCCGCGAACATGGAGGCATTCCCGAAGCTCAATCCGTACTCTTTCCTGTTGTTCTGTGTATGCACCCTCCGCGTGTTCCCTCTCTCCGTTTCCTTCTCTCCGGTCGACAACTACCTCGTCAACTGTGGCTCCGCCGTGGACGCCACCGTCGACAACCGCCCGTTCCTCGGCGACTCGTCCAGCTCCGGCTCACGGGTTCTGACCTCATCTCGGACGATCTCGCTGAACGACGACAGCTCGGCCCTGGGCACGCCCCGGATCTACCACACGGCGAGGGCCTTCACCAGGCCTTCCAAGTACGTGTTCAAAGTCCAGGAGAGAGGGACGCACGCGGTACGCCTTCACTTCCATAGGTTCGGTTCCTCGAGGATGGGGCTGTATGACGCTCGATTTCATGTTTTGGTGGATGGGTCTGTGGTGTTGAGTAATTTTAGCGGCGAAAGCGAGTCTAGACCCGTAATTAAGGAGTACCTGATCTGGATTGATGCTGAAAAGCTTGTTCTTACGTTTGTCCCTGCCGAAAGGTCGAAACTTGGATTTGTCAATGCGATTGAAGTGATATCTGCGCCCAAAGATTTGATTTTGGAGACTGCCCAGCTTGTTGATGGTGGCAAATTAGTGAATTTCAATGGGTTGAACCGGCAAGCGCTCGAAGTGTTATATAGGGTTAATGTCGGAGGTCGGAAGGTTACTCCTTTCAATGATTCTCTGTGGAGGACTTGGGTTCCTGATGATGCTTATCTGAAGTCGACTTATGGATCGGAAAGGGTGTCCTTTGGTGGCAGGATTAAGTACCAAACGGGAGGTGCAAGCCGTGAAGTAGGTCCTGACAATATGTACAATGCCGCCAGAGTGATTAAAAGCACAAATGCAACAGTACCTAATGTTAACATGACATGGGTTTTTCCAGTGGCCGGAGATTATATGTATCTTGTTCGGTTGCATTTCTGCGACATTGCTAGTATTTCTCTTGGGTTGCTTTACTTCAACGTGTACGTCAATGGGTTCTTGGTGTTTAAAGATTTCGATCTCTCGTATGCTGTAAACGAGGTTTTGGCAGCACCATTTTATGCAGATTTCGTAGTCCAGGGAGATAATTCGGGGATTCTCAGTGTGAGCATTGGACCATCAAATTATAGCATGGCGCATACAATTGATGGCATTCTTAATGGTGTGGAGGTTATGAAGTTGAATAACTCAATGGGTAGCCTCGATGGCGAGGTGTGTGGTGGATTTATATTGAAAAGCTGGCCAAGAGGAAACATGGGCGTTTTGGTTCCTTTGGTTGCTGTGATTTGTTTGCTGCTGAGTATGTCTGTGGTTATACATAGGAGGAAAACTGGGGTAACCCACCCTGTGGCATGGACCAGATTGCCAACAGACATGACAGAATTAAGCCTGAAACAAGCCAAGCAACAGTTCGGATAAAACATGACTTGTAACGTGTACTTGGAATTGGTCATGGAGGATCAAACTGTCGTTGCTAGTTAGTTGAAATGTACTGTCGATGCATGTAACAGCTTCTGTGGCTTCTATTATTTCGAGTTGTAGTTTGGGGCCTGTAAGAGGGTTTATAAGCTTGGAGTGTATGTGTTGTAATTATCCTGTAAGTTTTGTTGGTAGCATTCCTTACAACGTTGAAAGAAATGTTCATGCCTTTCTTGTTGGCATTACAATATCCTCAATATTTTACCTGATCTCAAAGCTTTATGAAGCAATACCAATCACATAAGAGTTTGTCAAGTTTATGAGTGGAAAGGTGCTTGTATGTTGTAGATATTAGCTTTTGTATGCTAAAACCTTGCTTATCCAGCGAGTTTTCTCTATTTTCTCTTGATGACTTGCTGTTACTTAACTATCAATGGAAGCTGCTGTTGTTTCCTTTTTCATGACAATCGGCAAAGACTTTTGCCGGGTGGCTCTTTGTAGAGGTTCCTATCTGTATGCCTTTACTGAATATCTAGATTAGATCTCAAACAATACTGGGACTTGCCTAAAAAGATTAGAACCTGCTGCACTTTATTCTAGTTGTCCAAAACCTACGGAAGTTTGTTGTAGGCCTTCCTGATTACTAGTTTCCAGGATTCCATATTTCCATAGTTCATAGACGAAAAAAATCTCAACCCATGTTTTGGTGTTTTTCGAAGTGAGGTGAAAGTATGGGGGAATTATCTGGGAAATGGAGGGGATGGGGGATTGGTATCTTCTTATTCTGTTGCAACTTGGGAGGTTGGAGTTTTCGGATTCTGTTTTTCTGTTGTTATTATATCAGCTTTATAAATTCTCTTTTGTTGGAGGTTGTCTTCCTGTAGGGAGGTGTTGTATGTTATGTCACTTTCTTCCATAATGTTTCATTTATGTCTAGATTCATAGTGTCACTTTGCATCGGTCATAGTTATATTTTTCCTTAATGGATCCTTGCATATGCTTGATGATTGATGCAAGCAAGAACTGATAGCATTCTTGCTAGCATGCATCTGTTGCGCTACTCCTTCTTACGTATGGTTTCAGCAGCCTGTGCAAGTACAGAAATTCTGTGCGTGTATGGAACATTTGGTGAGCATCAGCTGACCTAAAAGGCGGATGCGTCATTCAAACATCTTGAAGTCCTCGATTGTCAATTCCTCTCGAAAAATGATAATCCGCTAGCGTTGCCAATGTGGATGAATGTTTGTAAATGCATTGTTTTGTCTAGTGATTCGTGTAATGCAGTTTTCTTTGGAACAAGGATGTATCCTATTGGAAATCAAAGTTCGCGAGCATTCTGATAGTAGCAGGATAAGAAGTAGAACTTGCTTGGAACAAATTGCTGCTGGAATAGCGTAATTACCCTCTATAGGTTAAGTTTCCGTCGTTTTAAGCTTTATGTTCTTCTGATACATTGGATCACATAACTTGTGCTAGTCAAAACAGGAAAACCAGACTTAAGCTGTGTTCTTTATCAGTGGTAAAACAGAGCATGACATAGATGCTGCATCTTCATGTGGAGAAGCGTACACTCTTTGCCATTCCATGCAATCTTCCACTTTGATCTGTAGAGAACAAAATGGGTGGGTGAGTCACCCACCAGCCAGATAGATAGATTTCTTTTATATTGTTCTCCCACCAATTCTACAGGCACTATCAATTGGTGATTTGATTAACATCAACTACTGAATAGTGATACTGATAGTGTTGAGACATTGGTCTTGGGGCACATCGTGAGTGCGTTGCCCTACCCTGGCACATCCAATCTTGGCATTGCAATTTGCCTAGTGTACACCTCCAGCACTTGACTTTATCTAGGACAGAATGAGATTTGGTTAAGAATTAGCCGGTCTGCGCAATTTCCGCGGCCCACCAGGTTATTGTCGACCTACCTGATGAAGCGATTCCCATGCATGAATCTTTTGGTTTTTCCTAAGCTCAAGCTATGTCTGCAGGCTATGACTAATCATAGCTGTATGGTCTGGTTCTCAATTGTTAATTGTCTTGGTTGTTACTGACGGGTCTAGTCTCTCGTGGCTTTTCTAATGCATTGAGCAAAATGCCACCCGATTGCTTAATCATCATTTGGGGAATGACGAGGCATCTGCTTGTTCCATATTTTGAACTGTGCACATGCGTCGGATCTCAGGTCAACTTTCGAGGTAATAAAAGAACATCCGCAGGTAGTTCCTTCTCTGCAGATCACTGGCATCTATTCGTTCCATCTAGAAGCTTAGGTGGTTTTTTTTTTTTTGGGGTCAACTAGCTTAGGTGGTTTACGTGGCTGGGTTTGAGTTGAGTTGAGTATAGCATCTAAATACTAAACAAATAAATGAGTCAGAATTAAATAAGTAAATTTGATACGAACCCATTTCAACTCAACCCAACCAAATCATTTGCTAGGTCTACTCTGCCACTATATTATCAGTCATCGCCCTCCTTCATTGCTCAACCTGTGAACCCTCTCTCTCTCTCTCTCTCTCTCAGAGACAGAGAAAAGCACACTCGTTCTGCTTTAGGTACAGAATCAATGGGCTTTCCAGTTGCTTACATCGATATTTCCTTACCAAAGCTCTTGTTCCAAACAATCCCCCTCCTGCGCCTCATCAGGAACCTCATTTCCTCTCTCCTCCGCCTCCTGGGCTTCCCCGATTTCCTCGAGATCCACCCTCCTCTCCCCGAGAGCCGAACACCCGTGTGCCCGCCCGTGTCCGCCGTCCTGATACGAGAATTCCTGCCCCCGACGAAGTACCGGGAGTTGTCGAAACCGCCAGAGAGCTGCACGGTTTGCTTATACGAGTTTGAGGTGGGAGATGAGATCAGGGAGTTGAAGAGCTGCAAGCACGTCTTCCACAGGAGCTGTTTGGACGGATGGGTGAACTGCGATCAGCAAACGTGTCCCCTGTGCAGGACCCAGTTCGTGCCCAAGGGAATGCAGGAAGAGGACGACGGGTTCTTGTGGGATGCTGCTGCTTCTGGGGAGTGGCGTTCTTGGGCTTTACAGTGAGTAGAGTTCGGTTTAGGCATTGGTGGCGGTCCGCGAACTTGTATGTATAAAGGGCAAATTAAGTCGGATCCAAGAATCAAGAACCAGAGTCGAAACCAGAAGAAGAAGAAAGGTTTTGCGACTTCTTTTTCTTGATGTTACTCCCACAAAGAACCTAAGAAAATTATGACTTGTTTCGAATATACCAATGAGGCCTTTTGGCTCCCTTTCTCTTGTAAGATCTGCGGTGCGAAAGATCTTTTCTTTTCTGTCATGGCTCGTTCTTGATCTTTTCTGTGTCTGTGCGTTAATGATCTTTCGAATTGATTTAATTCGCATAGGAAATTAATAACCTTTGGAGGCGTGGGGGTTTGTTGCAATTGCGATGAGTTTCGAGCCTTGAGCAATTGCTAAATTTACTCTAGCGATCTGATGAATAAATCCCCAGACACATACGAAACCATCGGGTTATTTACTCGTGACGGTCGAAGCGAACCCTTTGGTCCTTCTATGGAATCGAGAAATGGGTTCGACCGTCCATCTTTATGGGAATTGATAATAGTACAAAGCCACGGATATTTTAGCCGCTTGCATCAAGCTCAAGCTTTTCCTTCTTGCAAACGAGCTCGTCCGGGAGCCCACACTAGAATCGGAGGCGTAAATTTCTTGGTAACGTGCTCGGTCAAACGGGCGATTCCCACCTACTACGGATCCCATATTATCCCTATAGACTGGAAGTTGGAGTTGAACTCTTTCATTCGTAATCTTCCTTCTCTTTCGGAGCCAAACATTCCAAAAAGTAGTCGATGAGCTTAGATTTAAGATAATGCTTTGGGTGGTCGAGGACCGTCGGCCAATGTGCAGTGTCAAACTACTCGTCCGGTCGTCGTTGTCGATACGAAGAACGACAAGGTCGCCGAGTTTCCTTTAACTATTCTAATGCGACCGTACGTGACCAGTTGTAATAATTTAGTTCCTGCTGTTTCCATATTGGCATATTCCGCAAGCATTAAATATTAGCACTCTGTTTCTTTAATTGGTACAAAGTCGGTTCTCATTTGGCTGCTGCGATAAGAAGACTTTGACGCTAATATAATACATGAAGCGGCCGCAACTTTTCCTTTTGGACATGGAATTTTCCTGGTCGTCCCGTCTCCTCTGTCGCGGCATGTGTGAACTCCTAATGACACTCTGGAGAGAAATTTGCAGGTTCTGCATGATGAGCCCCGGAGCTTGATCCATGTCTGCAGTCGTCTGAACAATTATCCATAAACACAGAAGCAAGAAACGCTGACAGACATTGGCAACAATGTCCTAGGATGATGAAAGGTTCGAGATGAATCCGAGTCCTTGCATCGGATCCGATCGTTATTAGACTTCGTCGAACCCACCCGAGATTCAGATGATCAGTAGCTACGGCTAATCCAGCTTATCTTGCGCCGACCCAAGTGTCTGTCAACAGAATGGGTCTCACTCTCATGAATGGTTTGAGAATCTGGAAAAATATGATGAGGGATTAATGGAATTACAAGTTCCAAACACCACATCCCTTCCCCATGTATTTACGAAGCGGGTTTTCTCGTAAATACGTTGTTATATTTAGAATGTATGCGCTCGATTCGCCGAACAATTTCCCCTAATCGCGCTTTGTAGGTCCTGAGATATATGTGGCCTTCATTTAGCTAAGAGTATGGTCAAGAAAAAAGGGAGAGAAAGAGAGTATCGGGCGTCGGCTGATGTCGAATCCATTGCATTTGCATTGATTTAATCGGCATTTTCTTGACCAAGATGGCACAAAGTTGGTGGTGTCAAATGTCAAGTGGTCGTGTTGCGGCGGCACACCGGCCAGGACATTCATGAAGCAAATGTCTCGAGGCAGTTCCTTTCACCCGAGCCTGGACACAGTTGTTATTGACTCGAAGTCAACGGTTTGGCTCGAATATTCGGATATAAATTTCATCATAGTCTTTTTTATTTGGGTCTGACAAAATATATTATGGTCTGAACAAAACTTTTTGGCTAACTGAGTTAAAAAGATGAATGGGATTTCAGTCGGAATATCAATTTGTATCCGCTGTCCTCTCACCGACCGATGAGAAGTATCTCCTGAATGCTCCACTTTCAAATTCCAATATTGGGTCATGACTCCTCAAATAGGTCAGTCTTATTAAAAAAAGATTATTCTCAAATTTGTACTTATGTGACATATTTACCTTCTGTCAAGATGGAGAAACAATTAAAAATCTGCCTACATGAATGCCGAAAAATAAATAGTGTTGACATGGCATCCACGTGACTTAAGTGAAATAGAAATGATCTTGTTTTGATTGAAAATTTAAATATTTTTGTAAGGGGTAAATATGTCATATAAATACAAGTTTGAGGTTTTTTAATGTTACACGAAAAAGTTTAGTGTAAATGTGTCACAATAAGTATAGTTTGAAATTTTTTATGTTACAAAAAAAATAAATATATTACAGTGAGTATAGTTTAAGATATTTTGTGACTTTTTTCCAAGAATAAATTGTATTTATCCTATAAAGTGCCGCTAACTGTGAACCAAGTTTGCTACTTTCTTCAGCAATTTTTTCACGTTTGTTTATTGAAGATGCGAACTCGAATTGTTGGGTCCTACATGTCTGCCTTGGTCCAGCAAACTAGGGTTTTGTAGACAGATCTGAACATGGAGATTTGAGGAAAATTGTCCAAAAAATCTTAAAATTATTATAAAGAAGTCAATTCTAAACATTTTGACAATTTGTCAATTTGATTATAGACTTTTCAATTGTGCCAATTTAATTCTAAATCTTTTAAAAATTATTAATGTAGTACTTTCGGCTATTTTTGGCTAGAAATTACTGACATTGTTGTCCAGTTAGTGCCGGCCATCCTACGCACAGTGGTCAGTGCTAATGTGAATAATTTTTTAAAATTTTAATTTTTTTTAAAATTTTCTGTTTTTCTTTACTGGACTGATGAACTCTACTGGCCACTAGGCAAGGGCCTTGACCCCCGCCGACTCCAAGGCAAGGGCGTCACGGCCCTCAACTAGTGGCCGAATGCCCTGCCGATCCAATGAAGAAAAAAAGGAAAAAATCAATAACAAATAAAAAAAATATAAGAATTGTTCATGTTAGTGCCGGCTGCACCACATAGGAAGACCGACATTGACTGGACCGTCACGTCAGCGATTTTCGGCCAAAATTTGCCGAAAGGACGACATTGTAATTTGTTAAAAAGTTAGGACTAAACTGACACAATTGAAAGATTTATAATTGAATTGGTAAATTGTCAAAAGGCTTAAGACTGAATTGATACTATTAAAAAGCTTATGATTGAATTGGCCTCCGTACAAAAGGTTTAAAGACTTTTCGGATAATTTTTCCTGAAGATTTGTCCCGGGAGTTTTCCATTTTCTCGGAAATTTAGGACAATTTAGGTAAATCGAACTTGACATGGGTTCCATGAGTTGACTTTCATGAATTTCAAGACTCCATGATTCAATAATCCATCATTTGGCTCCCCAATAGAACGAGCAACCTTGCATGAAAATGGATGAGAAAAATCAAAATCTAATGTGCATTCGGTGCATAATAAGTTAATAGAGTCAAATCTCTGACTCACCCGTCGTCTAGTTCGCACTTTGCTTCTGCCTTAAGACACTCTTGTTTGATCTCAAGGCAAGACTCAGAGAGTGCATGAAATTGGGAAAGAAAAAGCTGTGGGTTCACCGTAAATGTGAAGGCAATTCACTGCTTTCCTACGCCTCTCTTCCTCCTCTTTCCACAGCACAACTCAAAGAGCATTACTGAAGATGGCCACGAGGCCAAGAACACACTGGCGCTTAGCTCTATGTTATCTGTTTCTTGGATCGATCGACGCAAGTACTCTTCGGTGCGAGGACACTCGTTGCAGGACGGGTTCCTGCAACAGCAACGGAGATTGCATATGCAAGTTCCCTGATCCTTCGACCATATTAGATGGCGATCGGCTTTTTCTCGGGTGATTATTTATCATTGCATTCTGCACTTCAATGTCGTTCCGTTCCCTTTTTCGCTGCCAATAATGATCGCACATATGATGTTAGAGGCATGGCTCTAACGTAACATGACGATTTTTCAAATAATGCGTGCGATAATTTCCCATATTAGTAGTACTCAGCTGAATTTGCTGAAGTAGCATTCATGACATTATCTGCGGGGATCACAGTGGAAAGTTTTGCAATGAGGAGATGGTGATGTGCGACGGAACAAACTCCTTTTGGTGCGAGCACGGAGGGAAATGTGAGGAGATCGTGCAGGGTGAAGAATATAGATGCACGTGTCCTCCAGGGTACACTGGTGAGCGCTGTGAGTATTCCGGCGCGCGTTGTGGCGGGATCTTCTGCTTCCACTGGGCGGAATGCTTGGTTGAGGGAGAGGCTTGCGAATGTCCTTCTGGCTGGAGAGGAAGTGCCGATTGTTCACTCCCAACAAATTCCACTACAGGTCTAGCTCGATTTCATTGTGTAGATTTGCCATTATTTCCTCTCCGACAGTTTCGTATAATCAGCGGTCAAATGAAATATCGTAAATTGCAGGTTCCTCTGAAAGTATGTCTTCAACCGGATTTGATCAGCGGGGCAGGGATAGTGACACGAGTGTGAGTATTATTCATTTTCTTTTTCTGGTTCAATGTTCTTCATTAGCCTCAGATTACGTTATGATATGCTTTGTTCTGTGTTTCTGCAAGCAGGGTTTGGTGTTGCTCTTTCTTCTTCTATGTTCTATAGGAGCTGTCCTGGGACTAGCTATGTATGCCAAGAAATGGGTTATGAGAAGACAAAGAACTTCTCCAAAGTCTCAGCAGTTATCGGACATGCCATCTTACCACCGCGTATTGGAAGAGGAGAACGACAATCCAATTTCTGCAGAAGAAACGCACAATGACGACTCGCATCTCTAGCCCAAAACGCTCACCCTGCCATTGAAATATTCTCCCCCTGGAACTTATCGAGAAACTTTGTTATCGAAAATTGAACCTGTCTTCTTTACTGTTAGACTTTTGATGTATGTTGCATTATTGTCTCCATAGCATGGACAATGGATCAACAGCTGAGCTTGGCAAAACTTAAGCGTGTCCTGGGAGTTTCCCAATTTATGCATCCCAATATTGATTATACACAGTTTACATAACGTAATGATGAAACCTCACCAAGGCAAAACTAGAAGAAAAATCAAGTCATTTAGGATTATTTGTCTATTACCGCATTCACTTATTAATGTCAGGGAAAACACACACCTGGGTATATAGTTATCCATCCGCTAATGTCTTCCATCAACAACACCAAAAGTTAGGAAAATGCGACTAGTAAATGCTATTGTTTTTCAATCACTTCTTTGAAATACTGAGATGCACATGTTGAATAGCATTTCGCTGGAAAGCTGCACTGATTCTTCATCTCGGATGTCCTGGATGAGGATAAGCAGCGGGTGGATGTCCTGGAGGAGGAGGATAAGCAGCAGGTGGATAACCCGGAGGCAGATAACCTTGAACTTGAGGAGGAGGGGGATATCCATAAGGTGCCGGCCCATAAGCTGGTTGCAGCGGCTGTCCAGCTGGAGGAGGAACTGGCTGGTTGATCCGCGACATCTGCTGCACTGGAGGCACGACCATTCCTGGTTGTTGCCCAAACTTGCCGTCTCTCTTGTCCATTTCAATCTTATGTTGGGTCTGGATACGATCCAAAAGTCAGTAACAAAGCAGTCAAATTCTCTAGCGAAATGTTCTTAACTTATAAAGTACTGGGATAATAATATATGGCCGCTAAAGATGACATGGTCATTCGGAACCAAGGTGTTTAGACTGCTTTCCGATGATTCAGCTACGTTGGTCACAATGGGAATGGAAAAGAGATTCTCAAAGGGGGGAGTTGATAGCATTCCTAGAGCCTCCTTTAGTATTATCTGCTTTGTAGAGGAACCGACATAAAGGGGAATGGCATAACTTCCTGATTCGTTAGTATGTCATTGATAGTAGATAGTACTGTACCTGCATACATGCACAGACCCTGCAAGATGATGCAGATCAAATGATCAGCAAAACGATACCGGACACATCATACTCGTGCTGTTGAGGAGGGTAAAGGGAAAGTCTCTTACGTGCAATAAACCATGTCGGATAAGCAAGACAAGCACTGCGAAGCATCTTCGATTTCCTCACTTCCAGTCAAACAAGCAACCAAGGAACATATACACGCCAGTTGTTGGAGGCAGAACATGAATGCCTGTATGAGAAGGCGATCGGTCAAGGAACAGGTTGACGTGCTCAATCGACGCGATGGAAAGATGAGGGAGTGTGAAGCATTACAATAATGCAGTTATCACACTGCGTTGTCTGTATGTTGAATTCGTCTTGCAAAAGGAACCGGGTCGAGGCGACTGAGTTCGCGAAGCAACAGAGAACCTTAATAAGGCAAGAAGTGAAAAAGACATAACATTGATAGCATTAGTAAAGCAAGCAGACGCTTTGTAAGTTGATAAACAGATCAGGAGAGAAGCCGGAAGAGTCGATTGAAATCAGATCAAGCTCATACCTCAGTGCAAAGACAAAATTCAGGGCACCGGCTTTCTCCACAACTACCGCTGCATGGCATAAAGCCGGCACAGCATGTATACCTGTAATATAGTTGAATAGGGAACGAGGCTCAGTATCTATAATAAAAGAATATCTGCCAGAACAAGGCTCTAGTGCCATCAATTACCTCGACATATCATTGTAAAGAGCTCGCTTGCGCAGCATGAACGACGCGCACGGACCACTGCTCAAAGAAATGATGGCGGCGATGATCATACAGAATTCTGAGTGTAACTATCTCTCGATGCATAGGTCATGACAGACACTACCAACTATTCATGATAAATGTCACTAAAAACAATGTCGTGACAGTAAGATCAATAGGAAGTAGATCGCGTTTTAATTGAGAGAACTATAGTCTGTATGAGATCCTAAATTGCTAAACCTGACTTGACATACCAAGTGATGTGCCGCAACTGCGTTGGATACTCCACAAGCACACCATTCAAATTATACCACATCATTCAGGATATATTAAACTACTAATTCACAATTTCACTTCAGACTTATGATGCTTGTTGATGAGAAGTGGAGATTTTGAGATCGCATAGATCCATTTTCGCATTCCCTAATCACGACTCGTTACTGATCAGATGCAACTAATCCACGTTCATCTATCATAATCATACAAAAGGTACTATGTAAGCATACACATGCTCTTGGTATAAAAAACCTTAAACACAGCCAGTTCACAGAAATAGCTCAGATTGATCCCGTTCTTATGTTGCAGAATGGCGCATAAAGCCGGCCTGAAACATTACGTCACATGCATAAACTCTATAAAAAGTGTCTAAGTCTCAGAAAAATGAAAGATATCATAGAGAAGTCGTACCACCACGCTGCTAAGCAACAATCTGCGCATTAAAACGGAAGGAGCGGAGCTGGTCAGTCATTTCATCTCATCAAACCGGAACATTTCGAACAATGACAGTTAGAAAAGGCATCATGACACGGAAAAAGCTACAACACATCGATACATCTCCGAGCAGCGAACCTAGAGATAGCGAAACAAGAGAAGTTAAAATAGAAAATTTGATTACAAGGGAAATCGACGCTGATGGTGCTCATGAGATCCGCGTGCCAAACGTTCCTGTAGTGCTGGCGCAGCTCCATCTTCTCCGCGCGGTTTTGAAGCGCCATCGTTTCTCTGTAGGATTGTGATGAACAAATCGAATCCGAAACAAATTTTATGTACAGAGCCAAGGGCTGATTATTAGCTTGAAGGACAATGGATGGAGATGGAGATGGAGATGGAGATGGAGATGGAGAGAGACGGAGACAGAGACAGAGACAGAGACAGGGGTACGAGGAAACTGCAAGTGACGATTCTGGGTCGTTAGGAACGTGCAGTTATCGTCAGTGCAAATATAGGCATTCCTGTGATTTATTACCAAAAGAGTCATGCATCTATTGCACTTATATTAATCAAATCCTGAACTTTTCAATTGTGTTAATTTAGTCATGAATTTTTTTACGTTTTGCCAATGTAGTACATCCGACCAATTTTAGCCGGAAATTGCTAACATAGACGTCAATCATTATAAATGGCACGGACGGCACAAACATGGACAAAATTTATTAATATTTTTTAAAATTGTTATCAAATTTTTTATATTTATATTTTCTTTTCTTTTTTCCTCTGCCGGTCATCAGGCCTTGGCGATGGCCAACAATCGGCCAAAGGTAACTATCGGTGAGGGTCGCCTCGTCGAAGGCCCGCGAGGGCCGACCTTTGGCGAGGCTGACCCTCACCGGGCTTTGGCGTGGCTTAACCTCGCCAAATCTAGCGAGGGCGACCCTCACCCGAGGCCCTCGCTAGTTGTAGCCTATGGCCGATTGCCAACCATCGCCAAGGCTTGATGACCAGTGAAGGAAGAAGGAAAAAAAAAGTTAATAGAAATCTAAAAAAAATTAATAAATTTTGTTCACGTTAGCATCGGTCATGCCACGTAGGACAACTGACATCCACATCAGCAATTTCTAACCAAAATTAACCGGATGGACTACATTGACAAAATGTGAGAATGTTCATAATTGAATTGGCATAATTGAAAGGTTCGGGACTGAATCAGTACAAATGCAATATGTTTAAGATTTTTTTGAAAATTTTCTCGATAATTGCATCAATCGGTTAGAAAGCTTAGGCTGAAATTGCTTTTATTGCCTACGGCAGTTACATGTTCAGTTCCATTACCAGCTAAGCCTAATCCCAATCGGACGCGGAAACTTAGGTTGCCGGCGGAGGCAAAGGAAAAGATTCACAATTCCTTAGATCAAGGAGACATGCAAATGTGCCTAACATTTCATAGATTACACCAAGCTTCCCGGGTTGGAAACTCACTCTCTCTCTCTCTCTCATTGTTTTCCATGACCCTTTGGATATGGTGTCCTGCCCACAAAATAAAAATTACAAACAGAGCAGAATTGTTCTTCTTGTTTCTCGACATAAAAGTTAATAGTAGATTAACTCATTGTACGGTGGCCGGTAGGTACGGTAAGACAAATACAGTATGAATTTGACAAGTGTGTACAATCTAAAAAATTTTCCAAAAAGTTTTAAACCTATTACATTTTTGTCAATTTAATTCTAAACTTTTTAATTGTGCAATTTGAATCATATACTTTTTCGCGTTTTCCCAACTGAGTCAATATGGCCAATTTTAGCCATAAATAGCTTACGTTGACAATTTTTTAAAAATATTTTTTCGATTTTTTTTATCTTTTCTTTTTCCTTCTTTTCTTGTCTTCTCTTTTCCTTCTTTCTTGCTGGCCACGGGCAAGGGTCACAGCCCTTGCTCGGCCTTGCCTAGATTTGGGCAAGGCTACCTCGGCTATGGACGGCAAGGCTGGCCTTGCCCAGATTTGGGCGAGGGCTCGGCAATCCTTGTTGGTCATAGTAAGAAAAAAGTACATAAGGAAAAGAGAAGAAAAGAAATAACAAGGAAAAAAATTACTAAAAAAATTTGAAAAAATTATTAAAACATCATCAATGCAGATGGTGCCACGTAGGACAGCCAGCATCTACATTAGCGATTTCCAATCAAAATTGGCCGGATGGACTCAATTGACATAATACAATAGGTTAAACATTTTTTGGACAATTTTTCCATGTGCGGTCCATGCTACCATCTATGAGATGTCATGTGGATCCGCCGTCCTAATCATGTAGTATGGTCATCTTGATCTTTTTAGTCTACACGATACCTTCTTTAACCCATCAGTCATGTGAATAAAGGGTTCGCTATTCATTTAGGTGAGCGCCTAAAGATCTCCCGAAGACAAATTATATGACCAAGGGAGAAAGATAGTATACGAGTATGCCTTGTGAGCTGTGCTCGTGCATGTATAGCACAGATCAATCCTCTACTTATCTGCGATATCTATAGTAACCTGACCAATTTTTCTGAATTGGGTTTCAAAATTTTACTTGCCCACAAGATTCTCTCCACCCAAGCAATAGACCCTACTTTGTCTGGAACCTTATCTTTCTCGATGAAATTCTTTTCGCTCGCCACTTTGACACTGTAATCTTGTTTTTTACTTTGTACAGCACAATCATGGTCAATCAGACTGCATTAGAAGAAGAACAGATGAGAAAAGATCTCGACTTTGCTCGAGGCTACGGGGGAAAATGTCGTCAAAGAGAGCAAAATGCTTCTCTTGATCACGATATCTACACTACACATCCTGCCCCCCTAACTCCTCTTCCACTCTGCTTCTCTTCTCCATCTAGCCTCCAATCCCGGGCTCAATCTGGTTTAGTATTGTACGGGGTAACCGTATCTTCTCGGGAAAGAGAAGACGTTGCTCGCTTTAAATCACTTCCTATTGGAGTTCCTTGTAATGACACATGCGTTCTGTCATCATTTCCAACTGGATGGACGATCCATTAAATCCGATTGAGGAAGAAACGAACTCTTTTTCCATTTACCATCGTACTTTTTTTTTAAGGATAAGCTTGACTTCTCTTTCGAGAGACGTAACTTTAGGCCCTCGCTATTGGCCATCCATCAGGGTCCGCATAACCATCCCATCTTTCTCTGGGGAAGCAACCGCTCGGCTTTTCCAGTGTCGTGGCGACGGTCCACTCCAGTAGGAAAGTTCCATCAATTGGCCCCCTAAGTGTACATCTTCTGATTTCCCATCTCTGACTAACATCTTCCTACTCACATCAAGTCATCATATTGAGAGTTTCCTTGGAGAAGCCTACTTGATGATATATTTCTCTGGACGTTATAAATTTATAAGCAATAGTTTGGTGAAGTTCTACAAAAGCTCTGTTGATACCTCTGATTGCGAGTTCATTCTCGACTGTGTACTGAAGTATAGGTCAATCCGATATATTAAGCGTGCATTTTCCAATCCAAATTACAAACAGGATTGGGAGTCACTGTCCTCCTTGAGTTGCCTGAGCAGCATGCCGAGCAAAGCATATATTTCAAGGGCTTGTGGGTGAGACTTGTCACTCGAAACGAATGCCTGAATGTGACCCGACATCTGAATCCAGCTACAACCAACAACTTTGTCATCACACCAGTCCCTCATCTCTTTCCTTACTCTCGCTACCTCTGTCCACTTTCCTTCAGAAGCATATATATTTGACGTGAGACTGTAATTGACGGTCTCGTTCGGCTCAATAGAAAGTAGCATTTCAGCAGCTTCATGAGCTAATTTCATATTGCCATAGACTTTACATGCCCCGATAATTGCTCCTAGCATCTCTGCATGTAGTTCAGGCAGTTTGGTCAAGAGATCATAAGCCTCGTCCAGAAGACCAGCACGTGCAGCAAGATCAATTAGACACGCGTATAGCTCCACATCAGGCACGAGTCGATATGAATTGATCATCGAATCAAAGTAATGAAGGCCCTCGCTTACCATTCCAGCGTGAGCACAGGCAGAGATAACCCCAAGAAAGGCCATTTTATCTGGCCGTATGCCACAAGATAACATCTTCTCAAAATTTTCTGTAGCTTCTTTAGCTAGACCATGGAATCCATATCCACGGATGATTGTACTCCATGTGACAAGATCAGGTTCATCTACCGAGCTGAAACATTTAGATGCACTGTCCATGTGCCCACATCCGAAATACGCGTTTATCAGAGAATTTACAACTGACAAGAAAGATTCAAACCCGCTTTTAATTGTATGAGCATGGACTTGGATTATTTCAGATGAGGATGCTGTATTGCTGCAAGAGCTAAGGACACTGGCCAAAGTCAATTCATCAGGGTGGAAGTCTTTCTGGAGCATTGCTTGAAGAAGCTTCATGGCCATCATTCCATTCGCAACCCTTCCGTATCCTACAATGATTGTGGTCCAAGAGACAACATTCTTAGAAGGCATCATGTTGAAAGCCTTCTGAGCATCGTCCATTCGCCCATTCTTCCCACATGCGTTGACCAGCGCACTCAACACTAAAATATCGGCGTCAAATGAAAGTTTAATGACAAGACCATGAATTTGCTCAACCAATAGCCATTGTCCTGGAGTGGCACAGCATCTAAGCAAATTAGAAAACGTAAACTCGTCGCCTTTCACTCCAGCCAACTGCATTAAATTGAAGAACCCAAAAGCCTCTTCAGCTGAGAATGTCGAAGCATAGCAAGACAACATCGTGTTCCAAACAGCTAAATCCCTATAAGCAACTTCATCAAAAACCTGCCTCGCCTCTTCGACTCGACCACATTTCCCGTATAAACTAATCAGACCATTGCTGACAAAACAATTCACACCGACCCCGTGTTTCGCTATAAAACAATGCAGCTGCCTACCGAGCTGAATGTCGTCAGACTCCACGCAAGCTCGGAGGAGACCATTGAACGTCAGGAAGTCCGGATTCACCGACTCCGTCAACATCCTCCCGAAATAGATAGCCAAGTCAGAGAACAACTCAGTATCGGTGCCACGAGCTGCGACATCGCAGATCAACGTGTTCCACGTGACGACATTCTTCATGGGAATTTCGTCGAACAATGTCCGGGCATCGCAGTACTGCCCACATTTGACGTAAACATCCAAGACCTGATTCTGCAAGGACAGAAAGCTACACAGCCCTGACTTCACCAGCCGTGCGTGCACTTGCTTTCCCTCGCGAAGGAGCCGAAACTTCGCTGACACCTTGAGGGCGTTGGAGCAAAAAGTGCGTGTCGACTCGGAGGGAGAATCGTTGGAGCGAGTCGACTCGGAAAGCGAGACCTGGGCGCCGCCGTTTTGGGGGGCATCGCGGTGGTTCCGAGACTCAGAGGAGGCAGCAGAATTAGATGGCGCGAAGGCTAACGGCCGTTCGAAATGGACGGTGCAGATTGGGCCGGTGCGGCACTTGGCAAACATCCGATGGCTGTGGTTGAAAAGGCGCTCGTGAAAAGAATTCCAGTTTCTCTTCGTAGGAGGCATATGGACCTGACCTCTATACTCGGTGCTTCCCCGTTATAACCATAACCTTTTAAAGTGAGGATCATCAAATTTGAACCCGACATACATTCCATACCTCGAGTTTTCACTACGAACTTATCGAGTTGAACACATGGACCACCCAAATATCACTTATCAAGATATTATTGTTGGAGTTGGCGAATATTTCGGAGACCATTATTTCTCATACCAAGCACGCTCACGTGAGTTTAGAAAAATCGAAGTATGAACCGACGATATATGATCCATACGCACAGAATGTCAAGGGTCCCGTTGCCTGGATAGCGGGCGAGGGTTCTGCTCATCGGTGAGCGGGTGAGGGCTTAAGGGCAGCACCCTCGAAACAATATCGATTTTTTCTTTTTTCATTTGTTGTGAGACCAAAGGGATTTGGATAGGTTTGGGCTTTGGGCCCATTTTAAGTCCTATAGCAGGTGTGGTTTTGTAAAAACCTAAATATCATAGTTGAATCCCTTTGCAGGACGTAACCCTATTCTAAGGTAAATTTGGGTAAACTCGTGTGTCAATTTTCTTTGTGTGATTATTCTGATTCGATTAGGATATAACCCATCAATTATCACGTCAGGATGTTCATTTTGCCAATTGAATCTACGAAACTAACAACGAAATATTCGAACTGTGGAAGAATCGACCAGTTCTCACCAGTTGCTACACAAATATTAGGGGTGTAATCTCTTGCTAAGTAATCTTTTTGATATGCTACTTGATCTCAAACAATCACAAAATTGCCTAAATCATTTCGTCGCTTCATACGGTAGACTTGGCAAACGACATTTTAGGGAAATGCAATTTAAGTATTATTTTTGCCTTTTTTTGTCGAAATTTTTTGCCTCCTTGGCATGCAAAAAACTAATTAAAGAAAAAATCCTTCACATCACCGTATGGGAGACCGCGGCTTGCTCCACCTAAATAGCCGCATGGGGCTTCTCAATCACTTTTGTCTTTTATTCACGTAGCATATATGTAAATAAATAAATGTCGTTTTCGGTTTGTTAGGTGTGCTTCAATTCTAGAAGCTCGACCATAAAAAAAAAATTAGTGAAAATTTATTATTACAAAATAGGGTCGTTTTCGGTTTGTTAGGTGTGCTTCAATTCTAGAAGCTCGACCATAAAAAAAAATTAGTGAAAATTTATTATTACAAAATAGGGAAAATGACATAAACGGTTCATGAACTTTAATCTAATGTATAATATAGTCTCTAAATTTTAAATTTGTTTAATGTGGTTTTTGAATTTTTTATTTGTTCAACCCTTGAATTTTTTTGTACAAGTTCAATTTAGTCCTCGAACTATATAAAAATATTTAATATAAATCCTAATCTTGAATTAATAGAATGATAGTATTGAATATTTTCATATAATTTAGGGACTATATTAGATATATACAAAAAATTCAAGAGACCCACGATAGGCTAAAGTTTTGAAATCAATAAATTTAAAAATTAATGACCACGTTACATATTGAACAAATATTTAAAAATTATTATCCCCACAAGATACATCGACTCTCGTAAGCGGGACAATACAAAGAATCTTCAACTCGTAAGAAATTTCGGTGTCTGGATATTTCCATTCCATTTTTTTATTTTTTTAATTAATTATAGTTATTTATGTGACTGCAGGAGGAGAGCAAAGGTCAAGGGATCAAAGGGTTCGTCCAATGGTCTGAGCCTCCGAGGTCTCTGGTCCCGACCTCTGTTTTACTACAGTGGCGTCTTTGAAATTCGATGCACATCGATCG
>BCNH02000004.1:20698148-20780484 GCA_001662345.2 Metrosideros polymorpha var. glaberrima | reverse complement strand
ATGGGGGTGTGGAGTGAAAGAAATCGTGGGTGGGGTGGAAGTGTACAAAAATTCATAATTTCCCCCATTCTCTCACCAGAATTTTTCATCCGAATTTTCATCATGCCTAATTTCATGTTCAGCCGAAATAGGGATCCAAATATATCCCTTGATTCCACCATTTTGTCTCGATTAACCTTATTTTTATGATGCGTCTTAGTCAATTGATCGTAACTTATGTGAACTCTTGAATGATTTTATGGTTAACGTTCGATAAGCACCAACACTCTAAAAAATACCTCTTTATCTAGGTCATAAGTGTAAAAAAAAAAAATCCCGATACTATATGTTCATTTCAAATAACGTCACCAACATTCCTTCTAGTTTTGCTTGGAATCAAAATCGTCCCTCTACTTCTTGTTTTTGTTGAAAAGCATCCATTTACTTTTAAAAAAGTGTCACCGATCGTAACTTGATTGATTCGGTGACAAACTTTGTTGATGTGGACTTAGCCATTAAGTATTCAACTTGATGATGATATCCTTATTCCTTTTTCTTTTTTTTAATCTTTGCTTTGAACTGACAGATAATGTCCCAACTATGTATTGGGTTGCCTAATACCTTTGACAAACGCCCCCAAAGGAAGGAAAAAAAAAGCAAGGGTTAGGTATGTTTTACTTGATAATCACCATCCCACATTATTAGATAGCCATTTTCTATTAATTTGACTAATAAATCAAGATGTATTAGATTGATTAGTGCACGAGCCAGTTGATTGACTAGAATAGAAATTGAAGGGATGATAACGACATTAAATAAGATAACATCAAAGGAGATGCTTCAATAGGAAAGAGAAGACATCAGTTGATGGGATGGGCAAACTAATGCCATATGGTCGCATGAGAGTAAGTATAACAATTGTGAATAGCACCGTTACCATCTTTATATTTATAAAAATTCGAGTGGAGAAATTTTGTATACTCAAACGGTCCTACCTTAAATCATTTGCATTTCGTATTGTAATGTGTGTCGTGTCTAGAAACATAATCCATTAGTTTATAACCTAAGTTGTATGGCAACAATAGGCCTATGTACGAAGAATTATTAGGTGAACGTGTAATATACAATAAAAAAACAATGTAAATTGCCATGCAAGAGAGGTATAGAGAAAAATAACAAAAAAGTCATAAATTTATTATATGTATATCAATTTAGTTTTAAATTTTTTAATTTAGCCAATTTAATTCTAAACTTTTTGACAATTTACCAATTGTGATTGGAAAAACGCTGATGTGGAGATTGATTATCCTATGTGGCACGGTCAACGTGGATATGGATAATTTTTTTTTACATTTTTTGAATTTTATTGAATTTTTTGTTTCTTTCTTCCTCTGCCGGTCATCGGCCGACGTGATGTTAGGAATCGGATTGGTGAATCCTTCTAGCTTCATTCTTTTTTTTTTCTAGCAAGTGCTAGGTAATCTCGGTACATGGGAACTTAACTCCCGTTCATGTGTGTTCGTGAAGTGTGAACCGCTGTGTTGATCTAAAGAGTTTTGAGTTTTTCACTAAAAAATTGAAATGGCGGATGGTTTTACTGACAATATACAACGCTACTCGCGTCTTTTCACAGAAAACGACAAGGGAAAATTACAGGACTTCTTCAAGCTGTCCGTGAGCGTCAGTAGTGTGGTGGGAGTAAGAGCTTTCAGACACAGCTCCTGTCCTTCGTCTTCGTCTTCGTCTCCCTCTCCCGAGCTTCTTCTTCACTTTCGCTCGAGGGCTCCATCGGAACACTTGCGTTTCGCCAGCCAAGAAAGCACGTCCTTGCGCGACCTGAGCTGCGCATGTGCGAAATCAAGTGAACGAGAGAAATGTCGCCACCCACCGTCGCTTCCGTCGCCGTTCTTGCTTCTCTCCTTCTGATACTCCCAGTGCTAACCAGAAATGGCCCGCCACTTTCAAGCTCTGAAGCAAATCGCATCGATAATACCACCTCAAGTCTCGCCATTGACAGGGAAACCGAGCTCAGAGCTAGACTAACTCTCCAAAGGCCTCTCGAAGTCCACTCAACTGCGGCGAAGCAGACTCGGAAGACCCGTCGTCAGCTGAAGAAGATCGTTGCGGTTGGACCGGGACCGAGTCGAAACACATTGCCCAGAAGCAAGAAATTAGGGAGGACCAGAGTCATTTTGAGGGGGAACTCAACGCTACAGAGCGAGAACGGCACATTCAAGCTCGGATTTTTCAGCACAAACGGGGATTCAGCTTGGTACTTAGGAATCTGGTACGCCTCAATCCCAACTCCGACTTACGTTTGGGTCGCGAATCGCGACAAACCCGTCAAGAATTTAACGTCGTCGACGCTAGAATTCACCGACACCGGTCAATTAGCGGTGAGAGAATCAGGCGATTCCGTCTTATGGCAAAGCGGAAACACGGAAGTGTCGTCGGAGGTCACGTTTTTGGACGGTGGGAACTTGATTTTGTGGTCAAGCGAAGAGAAGATCACATGGCAGAGCTTCGATTACCCGACGGACACGTGGTTGCCGGGCATGAACCTCACCAAGGACCGGGTATTGGTTTCTTGGAGGAGCTTGTCGGATCCGTCACCGGGTCAGTACTCTCTGAGGCTCGACCCAGATCAGTTCGGTGCGTTCCAGCTGATCTACGACTCCGGCAAGGTGTACTGGTCCAGCGGGAACTGGACCGGCGCGGCATTCTCCGGCGTGCCCGAGATGACCATACCGTACATTTACCAGTTCCACTTCGCCAACCCATTTAGGCCGACAGCTTCTTTCGGGTACTCCGAGCGGCCGCTGGACAATGCCCTGGATCCGCCACTGACCCGGTTCCAGGTGGACATCAACGGCCAGCTCCGGCAGTACTCGTGGACACTGCAGACGGACAACTGGAACACATTTTGGTCGGCGCCTGAGAGCCAATGCAGGGTCTATGGGCTCTGTGGCAATTTGGGGCTCTGCAGTAGCAGGACATTGATGCCCTGTGAGTGTCTCTCTGGGTTTAGGCCTGTGGATGGTGATAGTTGGGACTCTCGGGATTACTCTGCGGGTTGTCACCGAGCGAGTGAGTATAAATGTGAGAAAGATGATGTTTTTGAAGAGGTAGGTGTGATGGGGTTAAAAGGAGGCGATGTGGTTTCATTTTCTGGGAGTAAGAGTGACTGCGAGAAGTCTTGTTTGGGCAATTGTTCTTGCATTGGCGTGTGTCACAATGAGAAGAGCAATATGTGCAAGAACATATATGGGTCTCTGTTGAGTCTCAGGAACTGGAGTGCGGATGCTGCTTTCGAGGATGTGTTGTATGTGAGGGTGCAGAGAGGAGGGCTTGTTAAGAAGAACATATCAAAGAGTATGGTCTTAGTGGCCAGCATTGTTGGGTCGATTGCGATTTTGGGGTTCTCAGCGTTGATATTGTCCATTGCTCGGAATAGAAGGGAGAAGGGAAAAAGGAAAGATGGAGACGAAGAATTTCAGGTATTGAACTTGAGGGTCTTTGCATACAAAGAGCTTCACATGGCCACAAGAGGGTTTTCCGAAAAACTCGGACATGGTGGCTTTGGTGGAGTTTTTAAAGGAATTTTACCTGATTCCACTCCCGTTGCAGTCAAACGCCTCGAAAGGCAGGGTGGTGGGGAGAAAGAATTCCGAGCCGAGGTGCACACCATAGGGAACATTCAGCATGTCAATCTGGTAAGGCTTAGAGGTTTCTGTTCAGAAAACTCTCACAGGCTTCTGGTCTATGATTACATGCCAAATGGTCCTTTGAGCATGTATTTACGCAGAGATGGTCCGAATTTGAGCTGGGAAGTTAGGTATAGAGTGGCAATTGGTACAGCGAGAGGCATTGCTTATTTACATGAAGAATGTAGGGACCGTATCCTCCATTGCGATATCAAGCCAGAAAATATACTACTGGATGGCGATTTTTCAGCCAAGGTGTCAGATTTTGGCTTGGCTAAGCTGGTTGGCCGGGACTTTAGCCGAGTCCTAGCCACTATGAGAGGCACATGGGGCTATGTTGCACCGGAGTGGATCTCTGGCGTGGGAATCACAACCAAGGCTGATGTTTACAGCTATGGGATGACATTGTTGGAATTGATTGGTGGCCGCCGCAATGTGGAGGCGCCGCTGTCTGCAGGTGGAGAGGGTGGGGCTGGCGAGAAATGGTTCTTCCCACCGTGGGCAGGCCGCCAAATCGTGGAGGGGAATGTGGCGGGAGTGATGGATGATCAGCTTGGCAGGGCGTACAACATGGAAGAGGCAGAGCGGGTGGCAATGGTGGCCGTGTGGTGCATACAGGACGAAGAGGACGTGCGGCCAACAATGGGGATGGTGGTAAAGATGTTGGAAGGCGTGGTTGAAATACCCGTCCCGCCCCCGCCCAAGTTGATACAAGCCCTCGTTTCCGGGGAATCTTTCCGAGGGATCAGGGAACATTCCGGCATTAGGATGTCTACAATTGCAAGCTCTTCCGGTGGCAACGTGGAAGCAGCCAACCCGGCTTCTGAATCTTCTCTTGGTATTGTCTCATCCCCAGCAACTGTAGATTTACCTGAATCTTCTACTAACAAAATTAACCAGCGAGTTTTAAATTAGTGTCAAGAATTCAAGGTTTTTGTGCCTCCCTGCTCTAGTGCCATAGTTGCTGTAGCAGTTCAGGTGTTGCCCTCCTGATTCATATTTCAAGACTCAGAAGATTAGATGCATAGAGTTTTTGCTAAGATATAGATCAATGAGTTCAGAATACAAACTAGTCCAAGGAAACCAAAGTTCAAATCCTTCTCTTACAGTCAATCAATTTTATGGTTAAATTCCTAGTACAAAGGCTGAAACTCTGAAACGAGTTCCTGAAGAGCATCAAATTGGTGCTCACTGCTCACTGGCACTCATGGGTCATTGTCCAAACAGGAACTTCTTGTATGGTTGTGAAATAGTTTGGTGTCCCGTTTACATGACGCAAGTTTGGCAAAAGAATCAGCAAGATGCTAGATGGATACAGAGGGATATGCTTGGTTCATCGTTTCACCCAAGTAAAAATGAAGAGTGGTTGCATCTACTCAAGTTCCTTCTCTTCTCTGATTATTCTCAATCAGGGAGTCTAATTAGCATCCCCTACCTGGCCAGCTAGGAGCCTAGGGCGGGCAATGAGTATGAAGCATCATAGGATAGGCTTTCAAATCTTCACAACCCTTTTTTCACAAAGCTCTAAGGTCATGGATTCTTATATTGGTCTGTCAATTACTGGTCCATTGAGGGACCTAAATACATTCTCAGCTTGAAAAAGATTGGCTATGAATGCGACGGCTAGTATTTCCAACCAAAACCTATTTGAACCTCAAATGCAAAGAGACTACAAGGCTTAAAGTCAGTCTCTTATTTACGAGCCCCTTTGGTTCCGCTTGCGACAGTCCAATTAGTTCTCTAGGTAATAAAACATTAGACAAAAATATCCGATTCGGGCAGACTTTTGCCCCCAACTAATCTGGCCAGAATTGTCTTGGACCTGAACCTGGGTGATCTATCCATGACCAGTACGAAGCGTATCCATGACCAATACGAAACTAAGTGGGAGACTGGGTGGGCTTGAGCCATAAGTGAGATATTGCTCCGAAGAGCTAGAAAAATAATAAAAAGAAAAAGTCAGTCTCTTGTTTGTTTTTCTACTTCACGTGCAATCTATTTTCCTGGCTAAGGACTTCCCGTGAGATATGAACGTTGTCTTCGCAGAATCGTGCCAAGGAGAGCACTAAGGGCCTGCATGATTTCCATTCTTGCTAGAATTTTTTATTCTGGCAAGAATTCATTCTTTCGAGAATCAATTCTGACAGAGAATGAGAATTTATATTTACCAAACGCACTCTCATTCTTATTCTACTTTTCACAAGTTTACCAAACGGCGCACGGGCCGGCGTTCGTGCGGCCGGTGTCCGTCGTCCGGCGTCCCGACGTTCGGCGTCCCGACGTCCCGCGGCCGGCGTCCGGCGTCCGTGCGTTTGGCGGCCCGCGACCGACGGCGGCAAGGGCCTGCCGTCCTTGCCCCGAACCACCCCCCTTTTTAATTTTTTTTAAAAATATTTTATTTAATAAAAAATTAAAAGAATCACTTTTGGTAAGAATTCATTCTGGCATAGAGAATCAATTCTTTACCAAACACAAATCTCATTCAGAAGTAGAAAATTGTTCCAGAAGTCATTCTTTACCAAACGCATTTCTCTTCCAGAATCACTTCTGGTAGAGAATTAAAAATTCTGACAGGTTATCAAACACACCCTAAGTCATCATCATAAATTTAATCGACCTGTCTTGATGGATTCTATTTGTTAACCGGAAAATTGTTCAAAAAGTTTTTAAACCTATTTCACTTTTGCCAATTCAATTCTTAATCTTTTAATTGTGTTAATTGAGTCTTAAATCTTTTCACATTTTGCCAGTTGAGTCTATCCGATCAGTTTTGATAAAAAATAGCTGATGTGGATCCCGACTGTTCCACATGGCACGGCTGATGCCGACATGGACGCCGACCATCTTACGTGGTACTACTGTCCTACTTCTCTAAATCGTGCCACATAGAACAATCGGCGTTAACATAAATAATTTTTAATTTTTAATTTTTAATTTTTAAATATTTTTTTAATTTTTTTAATTAATAAATTTCTTTTTTCTTTTATAACTCTAGTCTATGAGGGTCGCCGAGACGCCCTTGCCCAAATCTAGGCAAGGCCATCACAGTCGTAATAGTCTGGGCGAGGGCCACGATCGACAAGGGCTTTGCGTCCCTCACCTGATGGCTGGCATCCCTTGTCGACCACAGTAAAAAAGAAAATAAGGAAAACAGAAGAACAAAAAAATTAATAAAAATTGGAAATTTAAAAATTTAAAAAAATTATTCACATTAGCGCCTGTCGTGACATGTAGGACGGCCAGCATCCACGTTGACAATATTCGACCAAAATTGGCTAGATTGACTCAATTGGCAAAACGTGTAAATGTTTAAGATTTAATTGGTACAAATAAAATGTTTTAGATTGAATTGGCAAAAATGTAATATGTTTAGATTTTTTTTTTGTAATTTTCCCCAAGACAACTTGTTGGGACCAAAGTACTGAATTGAACTAACTTTTGAGTCTCCAAGCAAATGTTTGATCTGATTTGCATATATCACTTGAGAGATGTTTGAGTTAGAAATTTCCTAATGGTAATGTATGAAATTATTACTGTTTGACACTTAAATTTTGGCAATCCCACTTAATCATTTTGTTAGTAATTTGCATTTACATATTAAGAGCATATTAGCTTAATAATAATAGGCCCACATCAATTGCATTCTAATTGGATTGGACTTAATGGGTTTATCAAGGAGGTTTTAAGCTTAATTAAATAATTTGGACTAAGCCCGCGAGAACATAAAATTCGGCCAAGCACTAATATTCATCGGCCGAAAATCACATACATTGCCCATGGGGAGTGCCAAACTAAGAAACATTGCAATATCTCAGCAAAATTTAAAGTGATAAAGTTATTATCCTTGGGAATCTTTTTCATATGAAAATGGGCTAATGCCGAATACAAAAATTTAAAGTTGTAGATCTACTATCCATATTTTATCACCCAATAAAATATGAAGTAACTCTATAGGAGGCATACGACCACACAAAAAAAAAAAAATCTGTAGGAGGTAAAGAAAATAAACTAGTATCCAAACACTTATTGATTCCAAAATCAACAAGTCAGTGAAAAAGCGATTTTTTTCCTGAAAGTTATGTTACACTTTAAACTCAAAGTGAGAGTACAACATCTTTTGATATCTATAAGCAAAACAAGGCCAACATTATCAATCAATTGTGCTTTAGCTAACCATTCAAGATGATCCCTTAATTGTGCTTTAGCTAATTCATCCGGTTTGGCATAGACAACAGTTAAAAACCAACTTCTATGATCCCTTCTCTAACTCGAACGTGTATAAATTGAGGATCAACTTGGACCACATCTATAATAAAGGAAGCATCATGCCATAACAACCAAATTCCTCCTGAAAAGCCTTATGCCTTAGTACGAGTACGATTAGAAAATTGAAGTTTCTTTATTATTTCATAAGCTTGATCGCCACTCACTCTTGGTTCAACAATTATAAGCACTTGAGTTCTATGCAAATGAATCAAGTCCTTAGCCGTTACTAAAAAAAATTCACTCCTTGAACTTTGGCAATTCCACATTAACAATCGCATTAAATAAAAAGTTTAAAGAGAGAAGGGTACCACAGTTAGACGAAGCCATCTAATTTCATATTATTCATCATATCAATGTCCTCATTAGGCATGATATGAGTTGTCTCCTCAAGAGAATCTGGAACCTCCTACATAGTTGAATTGATTACTCCAACCTACCAATATCATCAGTGGTCTTGGTGGTGCTTGTAGGACATCCTTCAAAACCTGTGGGACATTTTGATTTGAAGAGAGCTCTTTACTAGAGAGATGCACAAAGGAAAGCACAATGTTGTCATAGTGCGAATTTAAAGAATTAAGTGGCAATGTGGAAAGTTATCTTGAGGGGAAGAATTTTTTTGAAAGACCCTGTTTCTATCTTAAAGAGGAAGGCCCCGCACAATACTGACGATATGCTCGTGAGGCTGAGACAGTCCCAAACTTTAGTTTTCTGTGAACAAGCCCTTAGAATTATAATCAACAAATTTACCTTTCTGTTTATCTTTGGTTCTAACGGTGTTTTCCTCCTTCGAAATATGTATCTCTTGCTAAGAAGAATTATTCAAATTTTCAGACATGTTTGCTTGAGGTGGGACTAAAAAGTGGACCCCGGAGCAACTATATCTCCTCTTTCTTTTCAATTATCAGCTAGTGCTTCTTTCACTTGTTGTCTTTGGCACCTTTGGGTTTTGTGCACAACCATCCACTGGACAAGTTTATCTTGAGGCTCCCTTTGAACTTGTTTTTTATTTTATTTTTGCTATATTTACAGCAGGATAATCATGCATAGAGTTTCCATTCCCAATTTCTTTTGCCACTTTACCCCCTTTTGACCCCCACTCATCTGATCTGTGGCCATAATGACCACATTTGAAACAAATCAGATGTATACCTTCATACTGCACAAGTCTAAGTTTTTCTTAAAGAAAAATCAAAGATGTCAAAGGGCGTGTTAAATCAAATTCAACATAAAGACAGGTATACTTCCCTCTAGTAGCTAGCACTGTAGTAGTATCTACTCTCAATGGTTTTACAATCAACAAACTAATTTGTATCAGAAAATCCTCATCAAAATACTCAATAGATATATTAGAAAACCTGACCCAAGCCGTGACCCTATAAATTGTTGCCTCGTCTAAATCGAAATTGGGATGCCATCTGTTGATGGCCAAATAATGATCAAAGATCATCTTCCCTAAGCACAAACTAATAGTCCTCTGGTAGGGAGAATTTTGCAATGAATAAATCATTACCCAAATCAATCACAATCAATTCTCCTTTTGGGGACCAAATCTACAAAAGTTTCTTATAAAGAAAATTGTATCCAACAATTCGACCAAGCAATTTGATAATTAGAGATTGACGCCAAGGTCAACGCAATCTTTCCTTTTCCTCCTTGCTTACCTTCGTAATCGGGACGTCCTCGAAACCCATAGGTGGCTCACCCATGGCTTCATCATCTGAGACTTCGAAATATGAATCCACTAACATTGCTTCCGATCGAGTTTGTGAAGCGTTGCATTCCAAGAGGGATTCTCGATAAGAGGATCTTTGAGTTGAACCTGCAACCAACAATAAAAAATGTTTAATAACGTGCTGAAGAGGAGGATAATCCCCTCCATCATGATTGTAGTGCGAAAGAGGAAGAGCAGGGTGGCTAGTGTCAGGATTTATTAGCAGAGAAACTATCACGCCTCAGAACATTACACGCGACACGTGTTCTTTTCTAATTATATTCATAATTATAGGGATATGTGTATTGAAAGTCCTAAAACTTGTCATGAAAGTACAATTGAGTCCTAAAACTTTCGAAAAGTGTAATTAAGTCATAAAACTTATTACAAAAGTGCAATTGAGTCCTAAAACTTTCAAAAAATGCAATCAAGTCCTAAAACTTGTTGAATTTGTTCAATCAAGTCATTCCGTTGATTGCAATTTTTGAAAGTTTTAGAATTTAATTGCATTTTTTGAAAATTTTAGGACTAAATTACATTTTCGTGACAAGTTTTAGGACTTCAATGGCACTTATCCCTAATTATAATTACGCATGGGAAGCTCGATAAATTTTCACAACACCCCATACAAGAAATCGCACAGGTTTAATAACATACATTACTTCATCTTTATACAAACATTAATAGTTTTTATCACAACAAAATACATAAGCCTAGGAAGGGTCAGGTCACCTAAAACACGCCACTCCTTCACCAAAAATCGACTACCTCGCCTATCGACATGTCATTGCCATCGAGACCAAGGATATCCATTGGAACTCTTAAGTGGTCCAACAAATTCCCCGTCGACCCATATGGCGGAACTACATTTTGTATATACTATCGCCAATTCAGGTATCAGCATATTTTCAAATACACAAGCTTCAAAAGGCAGTGATGGTGGGCGATTCACCCTACCTGTCTAAAAAATAAAGGAGTAAGTCGAAACCCAATAAATGAAATCTCTAAGTCCACTCAATCTAGTAACAACAAATAAAATGAATTCAAGGCAATACCAAATAACCATGTCATAAGTAAATGTACTATCTTTACTATCGGGATGTGCTAATGGAAAACATTAACAACATATCATTCACTCATATGCAAGCGAATGGCATATTATTTCATGATGCGTAGATATCACATAGTAGATTATACAACATGGGTTCGTATTTGTCACTGGTTAGGACCATCTCGATTCGCGAGATATCTCGACTAACGAGGCATTGTCACCACCAATTTATGGGGGACGGAATCATACATACCCTTTGCCATACCTCAACCCATTCATGACGAATGTCTTCTACATTAGCGAAGATAAATACACCAATGTAAATCCACATGATGATGGTCATTTCTTAACATCATACAATGGCTACAAAAGCCATGTCATACCATGACTACACAAGCAATGTCATACTATGACTACAAAAGTCATGTCATCAAAGAATTTCATGTCATCTCAACTTTGTAGAGAACTGTCTCATACTGTAGAACATCTGGCCAACTCCACAGTCTCATCAATATACTCATACAAGGGAATTCGCTTGGTGGCAAATAAGTCATGGCAAATGTCTTAATCACTTGACCACATTCACATGCATATTCACATGCATAACCATTGTCATGTACATCCTAGTAGTTTCTCCTTTTTCAGGCAATTAAAGACAAACAATTCATTTTATGCACTTCAACATATATAACCTCATTCATTTCTCATCATGCTAATATCGATGTAATAAAAGGCTTTAATCATACAAAAAGGTCAAAGACAATGATATTCGACAAATGGATATACTAAGAGAAGTGGATATATTCAAGCAAATGACATGAGCAACATGTGGTTATACTCGGCAAGTGGATATGTGTAGCGTGTGGATACTCAACAAGTGGATATGAATAACATGTGGTTATACTCATCAATTAAATATAAGTAGTAAGTGGTTATATCTGACAGGTGGATATAAGTAGCTACTGGTGAGTATAATTATCATTAGTGGTCTAGTGTTTGTAAGATGAATATCATCAGTGGCTGATGTTTATAACTTGAATATCATTAGCAGCTGGTGTGTATAAAGTAAATATGAGCAGCAGTGGATGAATATAAGGTGAATATGATCAGCCACGAGTGAACATAAGGTGAATATGATCAGTCACGAGTGAACATAAGATGATTAGCGGCGGGTGAACATAAGGTGAATATGACCAGTGACAAGTGAGCATAAGGTGAATATGACTAGCGACCAAGGAACATAAGGCGAATATGACCGACGACTGGTGAGCATAAGGTGAATATAATCGGCGACCAGTAAACATAAGATGAATATTGTTGGGGTGTGGTTCATACTGCCCATCGATAGGAAAGCACTGGGTCCCGCTCCCAGGTGAGCGGGCGGGGGTCCGAGGGGCCACCCCGGTGGGGGTTGAAGGGGGCAGCGCCCCCTAAAAGCCATGGGGCTTTTATGATTTAAGCTCATATTTTCTATTAGTAGTTTGGGCTTGAGCCTATAAATAGTTACTGCTTATATATACTCTCTTTTTCTTGTAATCGAGCGATGTAACAAGAGGTGCGAGGTGCTAAATTATAGTGGAATCCTCTGCTGGACGTAGCCCTAGTTTAAGAGTGAACCAGGATAAAAGATGATGACTTCAAGTTAAAAAGATTAGGTGGAAAGAGATGAATGGAGCTTTACTTCAAAAGATACAAGTGGCCTTGCTAGTGGCCTAATGAGAATGGCTAAAGGAGATATTTTGAGAAAGCTTCTTCTTCTTCGGTCAAGTATATGCATGAGTCATCAAGACATTAATTAGCTAAAGTTAAAATACATAATGTAATGCATGATCTCATCACTAACTAAGTTCAATGTCTCAAGTTAAAAGCGTGTGTATGTTAAAATACTTAGGGAAAAAAGGAAAAATGTTGTACACAATTTAAAGAATTACCAATGGGTCAACTATAGGGTTTTTAAAGTAGAAATTTCGCAAAATTACCAAAATATTTATTAAATCAGTACGCGAACAAGAAAACCAATGTCCATTTCAAATATTGATAAATCCGAAAAATATCTTAAATCCACTAAAATTATTGGTGAGCAATTTCGATGACTAGGAAAATTTCAATTCAGTAAACTTAAACTTGAATATCATCAAATATGAAATTCGGAGTATACCGGCCCTTTTTCTACAACTACTATGGCGGTGAATTAATCACCATCATTCTAACCACCAATCTATACATCAACATTTATCAATTTAATCTCAAAGCTTCGCACTCCAGGCAACTACGGTCTTGGAAAAACCTCCTAAATATTATTACCGAACATAGTCACATACATAGTCCATTAATGTACGCTAGATTAGAACTCGCATAGTCATAGTATCTAAATTAAATCATGTTTATTTTGAATAAAAGAAAAAACCCAAAAAGAATTAATCATCATTGCATTTAGAAATTATATTTTTGTCATGCATGCATTGTTTGGTCTCTAGTTAACGTTTTGTAATTAATTTGGTGTGTTGGACAATAACAAAGCTTTGCTATTGATTTGCTAAGGTTTTTATATCTTTCTAAACAATTTATTTTCACTTCGATTTATTGAGCGTTAAATTCTTGTTTGCACACCCATATGATCACCCATCGCATGTTAGTGGTTTAGGATTAAAATGATCAAGACTGCTTGCAAAATATTATTGATATAAAGAGAAGATATATTGAAAAGGAATTAGAGTCATCTAGCATAATCAAGTCTCCGTATCTATGAAATATATGTTTGTAGGACATTTTACTTCAGTTTTTGACTGAACCTTAATAGATTAGTGGCGGCTCCAAAATAAATTAAATTGCATATTTAAATGATTTAATTGAAATCTCAAAGTTGCGATTGATATGTGCTTGGGAGAGTCTGCGCTAAACATTTGCTTAGTAATCCATTAGTTTTCTCTTGATTGTTCACCTTTAGAAGGTCGTGACAACAATATCAAAGACAAGTGTTTTCTCTTTCCTTCTCTATCCCACTTCTGTCCAACATGCAAAATCTAACCCATTGGCTTTGTCATGAGTCATGACAGGCAGATTGGAGCGAGAGCCGCTGGGGAGGCCAGTCCTCTCCTAACTTCTCGAATGAATTCAATATATAGGTTTAAGTTGTTATGACAGTCGATGATCTATCATTAGATATATATATATATATATCTGTGGACTCCGACGGTCACATAGAATATTTCCGTGGAACGAACCTACCCGACGCCATGATCTTTGTCTCCCACCTAGCGTCCTTTATGATTCATTCTATCTCTTAGCACATCATACATGAAGAGTTGTAGGGATTCATGTTCCAAATTAAGAAGAAAGGAAATATTTCAACAAGGATTGTAATCTTTCAACTTGTAAAATACAGGCCTAATTCCCTAAAAAACCTACAACTTCAGGTTTAGTCTCAATTCTATCCCAAATTTTTTTGTCTCAGAAAAAAACCCCAAACTTTAAGTCTAGAGCCCCAATATGTTCTTTGTCTAAAAAAGCCCTCAACTTTAAATCCAGTCCCAAATCTACTTTAAACTTTTTTTTTGTCTAAGTAAAAAATCTTCAATTTTTACTTTAGTCCCAAATCTGTTTCCAATAGCCATTTGTCCAACAACCACCATTGGTTGCCCCTAAATTTCATATCCTAGAACGGTTTTATTTCGAAGATAATTTTTCATATCACATTTCTGATGTGGATTTATTATCGATGTGGAAATGCCACGTCAAGTTAAAACTGGACCATGGGAGAATATTTGAGAATAAATTGAAAGTTGGTAATTTATTTTAGGCAAAATAAAATTCAGAGCAGATTTGTGACTGGATTTAAATTTTGCGATTTTTTTTTTAGACAAAAAAGTTCGGGGCAGATTTGGGATTAGACCTAAAGTTTGAGGTTTTTTTCTAAGATAAGAAAAGGTTCAGGGAAGATTTGGGACTCGTCCTGAAGTTTGGAGTTTTTTTTAGACAAAAAATTCAAGTAGAATTGGAATTAGACCTAAAGTTTTTTTTATTTTTTTTAGAGAATTAAGCCGTAAAATGCATGTGTTTTGTAGAACCGCTTTACTCACATGCACGTCACAATACTTATCACAAGAACATTATCCCTTCTACATATGTAACCGCTAATCCAACCAAGTATAAAACTTTGGTGTATAACATGCTTTGGATAGAAGATAATGAAATGCATGAGATCGGTAGTGATAGTAACCCTTTTGGAGCACCTACAACTACAAGCCTCTTTCTCTCTGTAACTCCAACCATTTCTCCAATAGCCCGCAATGAGCCCAATTACTCATCCATCAATGTTAATAGCTACATGTCCACAAGCCAAAATGGTATATAGCTCCGGGTTGGATCGTTAGGCCCAAAGATTTTGTAATATGTGTACATATAAAGATTTTGTTAAAACGTGTCTAATTTGTTTTAAGGAAAATTTCAAATAATGACTTGAAATGCCATTATTTTCTCAATTAAAAGCATGAAATAAACTTTGTTTCAAATAAGAGCATGAAGTGTCTTCATTTTATTAAATAAGAGCCTGATTCAAGAGCATTTTCGTCATTTTTTTTTTATTCTTTTTCCTTTTTTTCTTTCTCTTTCACATTCATGGCTTGTTGGCCACCGCTCCACCACTGGTGGAGCAGCGATGGCGATGGCCGGCGACCCCGGCGGCCAACAAGCCATGAACATAAAAAGGAAAAAAATCAAAATCAAAAAATCAAAAAAGGAAAAAAAAAATCAAAAAGGAAAATGATGAATATGCTCGAGTCAAGCTCTTATTTGGGAAAATGAAAGCACTTCAAACATTTATTTGAAACAAGGTCTACTTCAAGTCATTAATTAAGAAAATGAGGGTATTTCATGTCTTTATTTAGATTTTTCCCTTTATTTTATATAAAAATTTATTTTTGGAAACTTCAAATAGGGATACCTATTTTTGTCGACAAATGAATATTGTAAAGTGAAAAGTAGATGAAGGGTTACGATGGAGGACAATTGTTTCACTCCATTTATCATTCATTAGAAAAATTCAATTTCTATATATGGATATATGTATTTTGTTTGAAGGCTAATATTACAAATTACAACAGAATAATGATTTTTTTTCCTGGGTCACCCATTATCTCCATCATCCTCCTCCTTTGCATCTCCACTTCTAATAATGTACTAGAGCTCCCCCATCTCTCTCTCTCAAGCAGACTCACATAAACATCAGATATAATTTGTCCTCCTTTTAAAAGAATTTCTCACCCCTTTCGCACTACACGCATGTCAATTCCACTGTTGCGGTTTCTATGTAAGTAATAACTTTTGCATTTAGAAAGTAGTAAGAGATGGTTATTGAAACAACATATTAGTAGTAGAAGCTTTTTCCATTGATAAATTAAAAATATAATGATTTTTAGAGGGACGAACAACGAAAGGCAATCTCTTCCTCAATACTAGTAATAAATGCCACGGCCTTCGATTTTGAAATTTATTGAGGAAAGTTCATTAATTACCCATTTCATAAAATCTTAAATTTTCGATTCTATTGAAGGTTTATTGCTCACTATTCTCGGAAATCTACTCATCTACTTTTACGAGATATTCTCGTCAATTCATATCTAATAACTGCATGTCGTGACTAGAGTGAGAACGATATTTTGAGGTATCACGAGAAAAGGAAAATAAAGAAAAAGGAAAAGGAAAAGGAAAGAGAAGCGATAAATTTAAAATATCAAACCTAACCTCGGTCTTGACTCAACCACCATGACGAGTTATTTATTAACCGTGGTTAGCCAATCATTTCCCCTATAAAAATGATGATGTGGGGTTTGTGAAAGATGACCCTAAGAAAACCTCACATACCTACACAAAACACACCCTGTACAAACTACTCTCCCTAGCCACCTCTTCAAAGAGAGAAGGTCACAAAAGAGAGGGGGAGAGGGAGAGAGAGAGAAGGAGAGAGGTGGTGTGGGTGGTGGAATTGTAGGCCAGATGAGGTCAACAAGAGGGTGAATTGTAAGCCCCAGCACCCAAAACACACACAGACAACATTCTCCTACTTCTCACTGGTACAATACAATCTCTCTCTCTCCCTCTCTCTAGATTCTCTCTCTAGTTCATATACATTTTGTTCCTCTACACTTGTATTGCATTGTATATAGCAAAGTTCTAGTTATTGGGTGTCTGCATCTGTTGGAAAGACCTCTCCTTTTTCTTCTCCTTTTTTTTTTTTTTGCTTCAAACATGTCCCCCCTGTCCTGTGCTTTCATTTCCTTTGTCTCTCTATTCTTAAATATCTGCAATCCCCGAAAAAGAGAGCGAGAAATGAGCGCGACCCGAAACTTCAACCGAGCTCACTTCTCCCGCCAAACGCACCAACACGAGCACGCATGAGTCGGTCTCATCTTCGAGTCGGTACCCTGGATCTTTGATTCTTACAACATCGCGCGGTTGTTTCTATTTTCCACTTTCGCTTTCTTTGCGTTCCGGGCCCTTTTCGTTTTTGTTCGTCTTTTGTTGAAGTTTTTTTTTTTTTTTGGTGGGTGTGTTTGGAGTGGCGAAGAGAATGCGACAGTGTCGAATCTTTTATGTGCTTCTAGGGTTTTTGAGTGAATTCGGAATTCAATGGCAGGGTGGTTGATGTTAGTTGATGGGGTTCCAGATTGCGCTGAAATAGATAAGCTCCGGGTGAACGAGTTTCGCAACCATTTAGATCCGGTTTCAGGCTGTCTCCGGAACAAACCCTCGGGAGGCAAGTTGGACGAGTTTCTGCAATCCATTTCGTGGAATTTTTTCCAGGAGATCTGCTACTGGCCGAATGGTCTCGACATGTCTCTGCCTCGAATGCTTGGACAGATACATTGTGTTGGTTTGGAGCTCTAGTAGGTGGTTTAACCTCTTCATTGCAGCGCACCAAGAAGGATCGTTGTGGTGCCTTTCCAGAGACTGGGTTGAGTGATTTGGTGGCTAAATTTATAGTGCTCTATTGGAGACTTGCCGTCTCAGTTTCAGAGTTCTCATAGGAAAAAGGAAAGTATCTGGATGTGCTAAGGTGGTGGTAAGGGACAACTTTGGAAGGTCGACATATCAAGTGCAGTTTAGAAGCGTTGTGCCTGCAGCAGTATAATTTTGGGTGGGTTATTCATGGTGGTTGACAAGGATCTTAGAGGACATTTCATGGAGACTTTGAGTCAAAACAAGAATGACGAGCAATGCATGCCCTCTGTTTTGACGTTCAAGATCAACTCTGGGGACGATGATGGCATGGGGGATGTGGATGAGACCAAGAGCATGGAGCTCGAATCCAATGGAAGCAAGATCAGTGTCGAGGAGGAAGACTTGATGATTTCAGACTCGAAGGAAAGTGCGGCATGTTCTGCAGGTGGCGGAACACGTAATGAAGGTGATACAGAGAGTGAAGTAGTGGAGGGAGATGCAGTGAATAAGAAAATTAGAGCTTCTTTAAAACGAGCTCGTGATGGTATTTACGAAGAAGATTCAGTGGGGTCGAATTGGAAAAAGAAGAGTCCAGTAGGGCAACGGGATGACGAGTCGATTGGTGTAGTTGCTGAATCAGACGGAGGCAACATATATAGCAGTCAGGGTGATTTCATAATTCTGGATCCTGAAGTATCTGGAGAGGAATCTGCTTGTGTTGTGGACCAGAGTCCATTACAGGTGATGCTTAACTGGCTCAATGGGATTGCAAAAGACCCATGTGATCCAGAAATTGGTTCTTTACCAGACCTGTCCAAATGGAATGTCTATGGAAGTGACAAATTGTGGAAACAGGTTTTGTTGTCTCGGGAGGCTCTCTTATTGGAAAGACACAAAACTCTGAGTACCAAAAGATTAGTCTGGCAGGTACGTGGTTGCCAATTTCAATGCTATTTTACTAAATTTAAAGCATCAGTCTTTGCTCTTTCATTTCCGAGTTGGGTTGGCTGATATTAATGTTTATCTTTTCGCAGGCTTATTACATGGGTAGAACTAGAAATTATAATTATACATGACTTTTATATAATCGTATAGTATATGGCATAGGATGCATCTTGTTTTTTTAGTGCTTTTGGTGTTTGACATATTAAGGTGCTATTTTAATGATTACATTACGCATTGCAATCCTTTATGGAAGAAATGTTTTATCTAACTTTCATAGAAAATACAATTGTTGTCGATACTATAACTTCTGTTATGTTTAATTGAGATACAACTTCTATTGAGAAAATACCACAACCAAACATAATTTTTTAACTTTTTAACTCAAAGAGAGTTTTAATTGTCATTTATCAAATGCATTTTCAAGAAAATAGAATAATGAAAAAGCAAATTGTTTTTATGTGGGCTTTTATGGAATCATAAAATTTCATTTTAACAATTTATGTGGACTTTTATGGAGTTTTTTGTAAAATAATTGTGGTTGAAAACCTCTTCTAGGCTTTGCTTTTTCTATTGGAGAAATTATGTTTCCTATTCTTATTATCCCCTATTTCTTCAACTTACTCTTGATTTCTTGTTGCATCCATGAACGGGAATTTGTTCTTGCTTGATGCACTTTTTGAGATTTGATTGAGGGTTTTTTTTGGCTCACGTCATCAAGAACCTATCGCTTACTCTTTTAATGGCCAAGAATTCCACCTTAGGTGGGTCAACTTCAATACTCGGGCATATAGCGTACTTCCTCTAACTTCATGGATGGGTTAAATGCAAGCATAATAAGAGATTGTTTATCATTGGTGATATGCGGAATCAGTTCCCCCTATATCGTGTCCCTAACTATTTCCTATATTCCTTTTGTGGGGGGTTAGTTCCTAGTGAGAGGAGAGGAGAATTCCTAAGTTTTCTCCATAAGCTGTATCTCAGCATGTATATGCCACATATAGAGACTTTGTCGTTTATGCACTACAATTGTCTCGTTTTGAATCGTTTGTGTTCAATCCTAATATCCACTTTAATGTCTAGAGCTATGTTCCATGGCATAGACATGTGAAATTTAAGTAGAACATAATATATGAATGGTATTAGCCATTCACAATTAGTTTTAAACCTTTTTACTTAAAAAAACACTCGAATGTGTCATCTTTTTCAACTGGTAGTGTGATTATAGATAAAGGGTTCAAGATGTAGCACTTCTATATGATAGGATCACACAACCACAATACAAAGAATTAGTTTGTATTGTCATAGAATTACTGTTATGTGATATCCAATTTTAAATAGGGATAATTCCACAAAAAATACTAATTTTTTCCCTTTAAGGCACCAATACCCCAAACATTTTGACGTCTCACCAATCCCCCAAATATATACCAATGATCCAAAAATGCCTTCCATATGGCCATTAGATATCCAATGTGGCAGTGTACACAGTCGTGAAAAATCTGCTGTGGCTACGCTCTTGGTCGACATGGTAGCATGAGTCCATTGCCACATCAGATCCGTTTGTCTTCCGTTGTCAATGAATGCTGCCACAGTGACTTTTTAACGGTCATTACGGGCAGATGTCTGATGAAGGTACTTTTGGGTCACCCGTACCAGTTTAGGATGTTGGCGAGACGAAATTTTTTTTGGTATTGGTGTCCCATGAGAAAAGGATTAGGAATTTTGTGTGGGATTATCTCTTCCAAATATGGTAATCTCAAACCTGCTCATGTGATGATAAAATTGGGAAGTGGTGTAATGCATTGATTTTTTCAGTTACAGTGGTGATTCCATCGATTTTCATGCAACTGGAATATTATAGGTTCAAGTTATAGGTTCATACAAATTCAGATTTCGACTAAATTAAAAGTCGAAAATTCTAAGTGAGAAAAGATTGTCATAAAGTTAGGAAAATTAATCTCAATCTCATACATTGTGTAAGTATAATTTGTGTTTTATTTTGTAGAAAAATCAGAGGATGCACCCAAGCATGTATGAAGATCGTGATGGATCCGGTTATAAACTGAGAGAGAGACAGTGTGAGGAGAGTTTTCTCCTCAAAGCTTCAAGCAAGAAGGTGAAAAATGGTTCAGATACTTTCTTGTCAGGATGTCATGGTAACTTGGATACTGAAGATCACATTGATAACAATATCAAGAATGGAGACTCCAGTTCCTCTTCTGCAGGTTCTCTATTTGACAATCAGGGACAAGAGGAAGTACCTCTGGGTTCTGAATATCAAGCTGAAGTGCCAGAGTGGTCTGGGGTAACTTTTGAAAGTGACTCTAAATGGCTGGGAACCCCAATTTGGCCTTTGAAAAATACACAGAGAAGATCTCTAATTGAAAGGGAACCTATAGGAAAGGGAAGACAAGATTCATGCGGATGTCAAGTTCGAGGCTCTGCTGAATGTGTTAGATTTCACATTGCCGAGAAAAGCAAAAGATTGAATCTGGAACTTGGCCCAGCTTTCCACATTTTCAAGTTTGACAAAATGGGCGAAGAAGTCAAACATTCCTGGACAACTGAAGAGCAGGAGAAATTTGCTGCCATAGTGAGGTTGAATCCCCCTTCTCAAGGTAAGTGTTTCTGGGATCAGATGTTCAAGGATCTTCCGACCAAAAGCAGGGTTGAATTGGTGAGCTACTATTTTAATGTCTTTCTCATGCTGCGAAGGAGAAATCAGAACAGTTTCACCCCGCTTAATATTGACAGTGATGACGATGAATGGGAACCTGGTTCTGTTGTTCGTGGTGTTGGCCATCAAGAGATCAGGTCGTCAGGCTCCATATTTTATTCGCCAACAAAGCCACATTCTAGGTTTAGATGATGCTAAGTTTCTTCCGAAGCATACACTTTGCTGAGAGCTGCCGATCTGGTTGTTCTTCTGCAGTTCAGTGCCTCGGCAAAAATTTTCTGGAGAACATTTTTTCTTTTGGGTCATAGCTATAGTGTATTATTACAGGATAATCATGCTTAAGCTCTAGTAGAGAGAGAAAAAAAAATGAAGCTTCTATATATGGTATTAGCTGTATAGAGCAAGAAGTTATGTTGCAGTCAAGTCACTTTGTTTTTCCGGCGTACAGCTCTTGAAGGTATACTTCCTGTTGATTTCTCATGACCAACGACAGCGGATACAGGTCTTCTGTTTCTTCTTTTTTTCAATATACTTGTTCACTTTCTTTCTGGCCTTAGCTAGGCGATGAAAGAAAGCTTTGTTAAGCAAAGGGATGGAGACTGATATGGAAACAAGTGAATCCTCATTTGCAATTGTTTGATCTCAGCTGCAGATTTCCTTATATTTGTAGAGGTTCAGCAAAATGCATGCACCATTCGGATTTTGCTTCGTATCAGCAATTTTATGCGTTGAGCTTGGAGCTATAGTTTCATGTTTATTATGTGGCTTCTTAATTCAGTGTTGAGAGCCAAGAGCAAATCGAAGCTGTTATGATGGAGTGACATTGTTGAGCTTTTCAGCATGGCAGATTGCCAAGATAAAATTCCGTTCATCCTTGCCCTGACTATGCTTAAATTAATTATGAATGCTCAACTGAATAGTTATGGACAAAGTATGGTTATAAATTTTGATGTACTAATTAATATCAGTTTTAACTCGTAGGTTTTTCTAACTCATTATTACGCTTTAAGAAAACTGTTTTTAAGTTTTTTTTTTTTTAATATATGAAAGAGGGGCTAAAGCCGAATACAAAAATTTAACGTCGTAAGTCTACTATTCCTATTTTATCACATAATAAAACATAAAGTAATTCTGTAGGAGGTAAAGAAAAGAAATTAGTATCCAAGCGCTTAGCAAGCCAATCAGCAGAGCGATTTTTTTCTCGAAAGTTATGTTGTACTTTAAACTCAACTAAAGAGCGCATCAATCTTATGATATCTTTAAGCAAAGCAAGGCCAGCATTATCAATCATAAGCTATGGACTAACAAAATCAATGATGGCTTCAGAGTCAATCTCAATGATCATCTTATGAAAACCAACTTGTTTTGTGATATTGATTCCCAACCACAAAACCTAAATTTTTGCTTGTGTCGATGAACATATTCCTACGAATGTGGCAAAACCACCAAGCCAGTCACCCCCTTCGTTTCTAAATAAACTCCCTGCATCACAAGTCCTGAATTGCCTTTAGAGGCCCCATCAATATTCAGTTTAATTCACATGGAAGGTGGAGGATCCCATCTAACCAAACTCGGAGAAATCCATGATCCACTTAATGTCGAGTTATTCACAGACGAAGCTTTAATGATTTCCTTTGTGTATGATCGAATTACTTATACCGGATTCGAAGGGAAGATAAAGTTGTCTTGAAAAAGTGATTTGTTTCTTCATTGCCAAAGAAGCCACACACCTACTCCAAAAATTATGCTCCAATCATGATGAAAACTCGATCTCCCTTTACTAGCTAGATTTGAATTCACCCATTGCAACAAATTCATAATATTATTGTGGGACAAACTCAAGCCAGATCCTAAGGACAATTGGACAATCCCTTAAAACATGTAAAGTTAGACTCATATCTCAAACAATCTGGATTTCATCTCAAGTTGCGAGACATCTTCAATTCATTAGTCAACAGTCGTTTATGAGTGGCTAGCCAGAGAAAAATTATAATACATTAAGGTCCCTTCCACTTCCAGATGGTGGACCATATACTATCAAATTCTTGATTGTCTATTCTATTGATTACCTCACACATTGATTTAACAGAGAAAAACCCGCTTCCAATATCCTCCCACACAAGAGTATAGTCCTCATCAAAGGCTGAAAGAAGTTTGACAGTTCTAATGCGAAAAATTATATCTTCCGATATAATTCAATGAAAATTACATAGTACCAACAAATGCCCTATTTTCAACGTCTAAACTAAAGGGATAAGTGTTAAAAAAAAAGTCATAAACCTATTGCATTGGTGCCAATTCAGTTATAAATCTTTTATTGGTGTCAATTTAGTCTTAAATCTTTTGCATTTGTGTCAATTGAGTCCTTTCGGCCAATTTTGACCGGAAATTGATGACGTGGATGCCGGCCGTTCACCGACGCTGACGTGGACATTTTAAATAATTTTTTAGTTTTTTCTTTTCTTCTATTTTTCTTCAGGGGGCCGGCGACCTTGCTGGCCGACCCCTGCCGGCCACAGGCGAGGGTCGGCGACCCTCACCAACCCTCGCCTGTGGCCGGCGGGGGTCGGCCGGCCCCCTGAAAAAAAATAGAAGAAAAGAAAAAGAAAAGTAAAAACTAAAAAATTATTTAAAAAGTCAACATCAGTGCCGGTGAATGGCCAGCGTCCACTTCATCAATTTCTGGTCAAAATTGGCCGGAAGGACTCAATTGGTACAAATACAAAAGGTTTAGGACTAAATTAGCACCAATGAAAGATTTATGACTAAATTGACACAAATGCAATAGGTTTAGGACTTTTTGGACACTTTTCCCCTAAACTAAATATTGTTGAACCGACCCAAAAAAAAACTAAATATTGTTGAAATCCTTCGTATGAAAATACAACTTGGAAAAACCAGCAGTGGTGAATAAGATGGGTCCCAATATCGTCCAATTTTTGTTCTTGTTTTTACGCAAACAACAAATTCTAATTCCGTTCGATCGCAACAAATGTAACGTCAGAGGTATTCGTTTTGCCCCTTTAAAAGGGTTGAAGGTCGTCACTATTCCAGTTGTCTGACATGCGCGACAAAGAAGACAGACAGCTTCGGACGATGTAAGTTCAGGTGTGACGACTCGGTGAATGGCCTCATATTCCTAAAAGTCTCAAGAAGTATGCAAGCCATTGTATTAGCACTGGCATATAAAAAGACTAAGGAAGAGTAGTTCTATGCAATGTGATCTCTTAAATCATGTACAGATTTCTTACAGACCTGGCTGTCCATCCAACGCAGTCAATGAGTCAGGGAAGTGAACTTCCTATCAGGTGTACATACAAAAGGGAGATATATCTTCCCACCCACTCAATTCCACCCCCTCTTTACCGCGTCGCGAACAATATCAATCTGCGTACGAGAAAATATAATTCAAGGATCAAAGGCCTACACTATGCTATCCATGAGCGGTCACCTCTCTCGCATGGGTTGAAGAACAATGGCTGTGAATTTTCCATCATACCATAAAATAGCACAAAAAATCACAAATGGCTCGGCCGCCTTCTGCCAGAATCTGTTCTCAACCTCTTCACTGGATTGGCCCAACCGACGTCCCCACCACTGCTATTAGACGGCTGGCCTGAGTTATTGATCCACCCTTGCTGATGGAGGGTCTGTTGAGTTGATTTTGCATCCTTCAGAGATGATGGACCGGGACTCCTAATGCCACGAGCCACAGTAGCAGGTGAAACAGGAACAGATGATGCAGTCCTTGACTTTACCACTACTTTCTCTCGGTCCTTCCTCTTCTTCTTGCAGATGACCAAGTCCCCTGGGTGAGCAAGCAGTGGAGAATCATCCCGCTGAGACTGTTCCCGGGCGTTGAAGTTTCCACTCACCGTGCCAGTTTCCTTTGGATGCAAGCTGACTCTGATCCTAGTGTCTTCTCCGCGTCGCACTGGCTTAAGGGGAGGGTCTTTATCAACATCAACCTCATTTATCGCCCTGTGTCTCTTGCTTTGGCTAGCAGATGGCTGTTTTGGTGATGGAGCAGATTGGGATGCAGCACCGGGGCCCAAGAAAGAGAGAGCATTTCTCGCTTCTTCAAAATCTGTGTCTGGAAAAGCAATCTTCAATATGTCAAAGAAGAGATCATGAACTTTTCTCGCTTCAGATCTAACCTGCAAATATGCAATGAAAACCTGAGATTGTGTCTGTAGCAAGTAAAAGAAGCAACAAGTAGCATACTATTGAAGATTAATACAGGTACATAAAGTTCAAAAATTTAGCTTTAGAAAGCTTCAGATCTGAGTACTGAACTCCCATTACTTGAAGTACTGATCAGTATTATCCTTACTTCCATACTATTGATAAGTTCATATGGAGCCGATAAACAGCCACTGAACCAAGTCTAAGATGAAGTCAATACTCTAAAGGTGCATCGGCAACACAAAATTTCTGGGCAATCAAATGTTTGATGCAATGTCTATATAAGTGCAAGTTCAAAATCCTTTTAGCAACAAAAAAGGTGCAAGTTCAAAATCCATGATTCGACTCCACCTATATTAAAACAGAAAAAAATCACAATAACCCATGTCCATCAAACCAAATCTTCAACCCAAATCATAATTGTGCGCTTCCAGCAAGTACCCCAGCAATCTCAAAGGCATAAATGAAGCTCACATGATTATCTGGACTAGCAAGATCGGGATTATTTGTTTAATTCATCAGATCTACACAATTATACACTGTACCTCATGAGAAAACCCATAGAACTGCATGGCACCTTTTAACATCAGTTGCACGTCAAGCACAAGATCCATCACATCGTCGTACTCCAGTTTCTCAATGCGCTGATCAATTTTCCGCAAATCCAAAAGGTTACTTCCAACAACACCCATATGACCAGGACTTCCCATCCTCTTCCAAAGATCAGTTAGCAGCGGAACAATGTGATGCCCTTCCTTATCTATCCTCCTCTGGAGCTTGCTTACTACATTCTTGCACTAATAATATAAATATGTTGAATCAATACACGGAAAGATAAATGAAATCAAACAGCAAGAACCAATAAGACAAAAAGTTTCAGTTGTTGCGTGCATGTGTAAGAGAAGCTCAATTTTTTTAATCACTTTTGGGTCGACATGACACAAGATTCCCAGTATGGAATCATAGGACTAAGGGAAGGCCAGATTAGGAAGCTCAAAACCATGACCAAACAACGGCCCACCCCTGCCCAGAAAGGAAAAGAGAGAAAACGATGAAATAGAAGACACTAATTAAATACCTTTCTCTGAATGATTTCGGATAAACCGGCACCAACACTCGAATTTCCCGAGGGATTTGCAACTCTGCCATTCCAGTTTTCTCTTAAGCGTTCCGCAGCAGCATCTGATGACGAAATGTGATTTAATCTGCTAGATTTTGGCAAGGGATGTAGCTTTGATGGATCACTCGTTCTCCTTACAGATGTTTGTCTCCTATTTTTCATGGATGGACCACCATGACCATGCTTGGCAGCAGTAGGTTCTCCGAATGGACTGGTCTCAGATGCAGTCCTTGACTGGGGTTGATACTTGTGGTCCATTTGGAGTGGCAAGAAAGCAGAATCACCACATTGTACAGGTAATGCCCCATTGCTAGACTTTTCCTCTGGCCTTTCCATAGTGTGACGAGGGCGCACCCTGAGACTACGCTTCCGCTTGATCTTGGGCTGCAAGACCTGTTCATCTTCACCTTCTTCACGTTCATGAACCCAACTTTCAGATTGTTGATGATCCATATGAGAATCTCCAGACAGAGCAATTTCTCCCTCTTCAAGTTCATCAGGCTGGCAAACATCAACAGATTGAAATTTGAAGTAAACCAAAACAAGTTTCTCAAAAAATATGACAATCAAATAGAAAAAGAAGAAAAATCTGGGAAACAGCACAGACCATCCTTCTCGAAAGAGAACTTGGCCTGGAATCTAATGCAGACAAAGATCCAAATTTCTGTGAAGAAACAGAAGGAGATGCCATCCTGATTCCTCTCTGACTGTCTGCCGATGATCCTGAGAAACCGGCTTCTTCAGGCAAATGATTGTTCCTAGTCCTCTCTGATGTCCATGGATACTCATCACCTTCTTCGACCGGAACATCCTCATCAGACTGGTCTTTGTTGATTGGTAGTGCTCCAGGAGCACCACTGTAAGTGTCCTCAAACTCCTCAATCTCTCCCTCCTCTTCACGTGTAGAATACCGATTTCCCTCATCTGAACTTGCTTCAGAATATTCTTCATTGTCATCATCTAGTTCCTTGTAATTAGGATGTTTTTTACTCTTGGGCCGCCCCCTCTTTCTCACTGACTCAGATCCCGGTTCATTGGGTTCTGTTATTGTGCTAGCAAACAAAGTGCTTTTTGATGGTTTCTTTGATAGAGTTGCAATAGCAGCATTGACCTCTTTTGTACTTGCCCGAAGCCATTTTGGCACTCTTTCATAACTGGTCATCTCTTCTGTCCAATCCGGTTCTTCATCCATCTGATCGAATAGCTCGACTTCTTCATCACTCCTAGCAATCATTCGATTTACCTCCTGCAGAGAGGGGACGTTATGCACAGTTTCTTGATACCTTTCCTCATCATGTAATAATGTTTCTAGAGTCATCCGTCTCTCTTCATGCGTTGTTCTCTGGTCAAAGCGACCAGCATTGATCACCTCATCAGCCATGTCAATTTTATATTGTTGAATGTTATTCCTGATCAGGCCCTCAATGGATCCCATATACCGATCCTTACCTGCTAGATCGTCTTCCATATCAATTGTACCGCCACTCCTCAGTTCGTCCTCCTTCTGATGACTCGGAATTTTGTCAACAACTGCTTCCATATAAATAACTTTGACTTCTCTCTTCTGCCCAATGCGGTGGGCTCTCGCAACAGCCTGCTCTTCATTTTTGGGGTTAGGATCAGGATCATATATAACAACTGTATCGGCAGACTGAAGATTAAGACCCCGACCAGCTGCACGAATGCTCAACAGAAATATGAAGCAATCTGAACCAGGGCTATTGAAGTCCACGATAGCTGATTCACGATCTTCTAAGCTTGTAGTTCCATCGATTCGCCTATAGATAAGTCTCCTCCACTGCAAGTATTCCTCTAGTATATCGAGCAATTTGGTCATGGTACTAAAGAGTAGTACCCGGTGCCCAGTTCTCTGCAGCTTAATAAGGATCCTATCTAAGATCCACAATTTGCCACACGATCTTACAAGGAAGTCCTTCGAAAAATCATTAAAGTAGGGGTAGTTCAGCAAAGGATGATTGCAAGCTTTTCGAAGTTCCATACATCTATTATTTAAAGTTCTAAAGATCCTTGCTTGATAAATCGGATTCTTCTGAACTCTGCGTTGCTCATCTTCAGGGTCAACTCGAAGAGTACCAGTAGATTTGATCCAATCATAGACGGCACTCTGAATAGCAGACATTCTGCATCTTAGGACAATGGACACCTGCAACCAAAGGTGCTATTAGTTAAAGGCCACCACAAACAATTATTACGCAAAACACACTTCTGATCATCCCATACCTTTGGAGGAAGTGAACCTTCCACATCTTCAACACGACGCCTAAGCATAAATGGCTCCAGAATTTGATGAAGTCGATGGATAATGATGACTTTCTTTTCAGTCTCAAGCCAGTCATCCTCTGCATTTTGAGGAGGGCCTTCCCTTTGGAAGGGTTTCGAAAACCAATCATGGAACACTTTTCGATTATCAAAAACCTCAGGAAGAAGTAGATTTAGAAGTGACCAGAGTTCCTTCAAATCATTCTGCAACGAAGATGCGTCATGCTAAACACTTATAGAGAATAGTGTAATATCAAGCATAAGACAAGCAGGAGCTTATATCTTTGAAAAATTGCCAATATCTGTATATCTAAGATGAGCAATTGCCCTTCTTCCGTTATTTTCTGACACCTATTTTCAAATGTTACCAAATAGCGGCTAACTGATTAAACCTTTATCAAATCAACTCCAAACTCTTTCCCTCGAAGTAGCAAATCTGATTGCTAAATTATGCAAAATGTGAGAATGAAAAAAGGGTCCTTGCTCTCAAAGCAAAAGTACAAGTTCTAAGTATTGGGAGTTAACTAGCTTCTATTTCCCAAGAACTAACTAGCTATCATGATTCAATAATCTGACAGAGAGTAATAAACCAAAGAGACTGTACTATACAACAAACATACAAGGAAGTTGTCAAAAACAAGAACGCCAAACAAAAGAACCTGGCTGTGTTTTTTCGCCCAATGATATTATAATTAATAAGCCACATTACTATCTATTATTGGGCGAAGAAAACAACAGAAAATTTTCTTTGCTACAGAAAGCCTATATCATTGTGCCATCTGCCAACTATGTTCATGCATCGAAATAAAAATATGAGGGAATATGGCCAAATATAAACTACCCAAGAGCAGAAGTGACATTTTCAATCTTCAAATAATTCAAAAATCCCCATAGCAAAATTTCATGTGACGTCATCTGCTTTATATCTTGACATACCTGTAATGGAGTTCCTGTGAGAAGCAGACGCCTCTGGCAACGATATCTGTCAAGATCCCGTGCTAAAACTGATTCTCTGTCCTTCATTCTTTGAGCCTCATCAATTATGATATATTTCCAATCAACTTTTGAAAGTTTTGACCGGTCATACATAATAAACTCATAAGTAGTCACAAGAACATTGAATTTCATGGCACACACCTCCTGTATCACAATTACCACAATCAAGCTCAATGAAGCAATTGAACTCAAAATTAAATGTAAAAAAATAGCATAACACACCTGAGAAAACAATTTCGACCTTTGGTCCTTATTACCCACGTAAAAAATGCATGAAGCTGATGGCAACCAATTATAGAATTCACTCTGAAAAAAAAATAGCTATTAAGCACACTTGAGAACAGGATACAAGGACAAAGGTAATACTCCTTTATGCTAAACTAAACCAACCATATGATCAACCAAATAATACCAACCTTCCAGTTCACCAAGACAGCGTTGGGTACTATAATAAGATGAGGTCCATAGTTACTCTTAAACTCCATTAGATAAGCAATCAGTGCCATTACCTGCTCTCACAACACAAGCTAGTCAATCAACTGAAATTTTGATTGGCTACTGAGTATTTATTGTACTGCAATCTAAGATTAAAAAATTATTGTCTCCAATGAGACTGCTATATAAAATTAAGCTATAAAAAGGGTGAATTGTAGATCGGCACAACTAAGGATCTCTTTTCCAAACTTTAAAGTAGATAATTCAACTTTAAGGACCTAAAAGTTCACCTGCACAGTTTTTCCAAGACCCATCTCATCTGCCAAGATTCCATTTAGCTTGTTGTTGTACAAAGAAAGCATCCACTGCAAACCAACCTGCAGAACTTGGAGATGGTTATCAAAGACTTTGCTTCAAATGTGAACACTACAACTACATGCTAAATAATAAAACATAAAAACCCAACATGTTGGATTTTAAGATTAGACATACGAGTTGATAATCTCGTAAAGTTCCAGCCCGCAACATTGAGGGTTGCCTCATAACCCTTTCATTCACAGCATGTGCAAGGGAATAATACCTGTTAACAACAGCGAAAAACAAAAATTACCCAAGAAATCTATAAAAAGAGCTCCGAATTGAGCAGGGTGATCAATCAGACGATGACAAAGATGCAGTATACACTAATACATTCCAATCTACTGCTGGCAAATGGCTTTTATGTTCATAAAGCTGTGAACCCCATTATATGCATAGGATAAAGAACAATATAAACTTTGAAGGATCGTAACTTATGAAGAGTGAAAGCTAAAGCATGATTTAGTTGAACAATGCCTTACTTGCTCACAGATGAAGCATCCTTAGGTGCATTCATTTCCATGAAACGATTCCGTATCATTACTTCTTCTCCAGCACAAGATGCTGCTGCCCTCACTTCTTCTTCAGAGAGTCCCTTTATTCAATAGATTAATGACAACAAAGATTAGTTATCAAGAACATAACCACAATTAAATAATATGACTTTGTTGCAAAAGGAAGGACAAGCTTAGTAGATCAAACAACGCCAAAGGAAAAATCAACAAATAAAGAAGGGACAAAATACCTGCAACCTTGCGGCTGCTGCTGCAGCATTTGCAGCCTCTTCTACTTCCTGCTGGTTCTTGGCGGCTGTTATTTTATTTCCCAGCTTCTGAAGATATTCTTCCGTCTGAGTCAAAAATGATGAGAGAACAGCATACCTCTCAGCCGCCTCACCTGGAATGGTGGTCTGCTGCTCCAGCAACATCTCTCTGTATCTTTCCACATCATTATTCTTCAATGCCTCCATCCTTCTATTCCTATCATCATCCTTTCTTTTAGAATATTCCCTCAACATTCTCTCATGATATTTAGCAACACCTCTGTTACGTGCAGTCCGTGCATCACGGATGGCCCAATGAGCTTCAAGAAGCTTCTTACGCCATTGAAAGATTGATTTGAGTTGCTTCTCACGCAAAGCTTTTTGAGAAGCTTGCACTTGTCGAGTTAGCTCCATCCTTTGACGCTCACACAGGCGAACAAATTTCCGATATGGCCTATCAGGCATCTGCATTATTTCCTGCTGCTGCTGATCAACTTCATCCCTCAAGCGTGCCTGTAGATCTAAAAGGCGAAGCTTCTTCTCTTCAATTTGCAAGCGAAGCACAAGATCAGGCCTGATCCTTTTCCTCTCCAGATTCACAGCCAGTAAACCGCCAATCTTCTTCAGATTTTCCATCCTCTTCTTGTTGAGCACTTCAAGCCCTTCCTCAAGAAGAAGGTCCTTGATATCATATGCCAGCGTGAGATTGTTATTGCTGTTAAGCACTGGTGCCGACCCAAAAGAGTCATATTTTCTTGTGAAGAAGGGGAAATCAAAAAGTGGTCCATGATACTTTCTGGCAGAGCTTGTGTCTTTTGGCTGGGTCGCTGCACTCGCTTGCACAGGTTTCTTACCCTGCACTGCCTCAGAGATTGCAGCTTGGCCTGCAACACCCTTTCCTTTATCAATAGGAAGATCATTTCCAGCAGGAGTTTTCTGAGCCACACGTTCGGCATCTTGCTCCACCTTGACTGAGAGGACAGCAGTCTGCTGATCGTCCTTGACAGCAGATATGGATGGAGGATGATCCTTCGAAGCAGGTGGTGGACCTTGGAAGTGAACTGCTGGAACAGTTGCCTTCTCCTCCGCTGCAGCAACCTGCTCTCTTAAAGAAATTTGTGCACTAGGTGGTGGCACAGGCCGAGCATCTTTCTCGCCTGTATGTGAAGGCCTCACACCATCTTCTACAACCTTTGTAGCAGCCTTTTCCAGACCGTTCCCTCCAGTAGGGAGGATTTGCTGCTGCAACTGCAACTCAAGGGGTGGTGGGACAATAGCTCTGAGTAGTTCTTGTGGTAGAGTTCCTTCTCCTTTCTACAAGAGATACATACAAGTTGGTACATATGAAAAGATAGCATATGCTTCTAACTTCTTCTGACATTCACTTGTGGTTGTGTGTGTGAGTGCGTGCGTGCATCGTGGGTGTGTGGATGCGGGTGTGTGTGGGTGAGAGAGAGAGAGAGAGAGAGAGATTGGTACTTTCAGCCGCCTAAATGCCAATATCTGAGCTTTAAGCACATGCAGTTGTTGTTTCGTAAAACCACAATGTTGTTGTGACATCTGCACAGCTACTCCACCTTGGGAGGAAGGATGGCTATTTGGGACCCCGCTGTTTGAAGGAACCGGAGACTGAGGTGATGACCTATTTATCTGTTTAAGATATTGCATCTGCAAGGACTCTTGGCCACTGAATGACTTCTTATTCTGTAAAGATGAATCCATGCCCTGAACTGAACTTGCGGATAGTTGAGGGGGACGCATAGGGAGCATTCCGTTCTCAAAGACAGGAGATTTTCCCGAAGACACTTGATTCTCCCTTCCATGAGTAGGAAATTGCTGCATCATGATGTTATTACTGTTACCGACTGCCCCAGGGCCAGAAGGACCAGCAGGTATGTTCTGCTTGGCTTTTGCTGAGCCAGGTTGACCAGATACTTCATTGGGAGAATTAGCATGGGAAGAATTCTCACTTACAACTGATGGAGAAGCAGCTTGTGGTTTTGAGACAGGTGTGCTCAATGATTGTGCACCTAGGTTATTTTCGTTTGCTTTCTGCTGGGCAGCCATCCTAGCCTGCATGAGAGGTATGAGCTGCGCCATCATGTTGGCATTTCCAGGTAGTGAAAGATCAATGTTATTCTCCATTGCCCATGCCTGCACTACTTGCATCTGGGAAGCCATCAGCTGGTGAGGCATGTTTTGCGAGCTTTGCTGAGTCTGCAGTGCTTGTAAAGGTCTTGCAGTACTTGCATGTGGTAACTGTCCTGTAGCAGTTGGCTGGCTAAGTGGCCTTGGCTCAAGCCTCTGTTCAGAGCCTGGCTGAAACACTTGTCCCAAGCGCTTTTCACCAGAAGAAAAATGTTCAGACAAACTCTTGGAGGATGATGCCTGAGCCTGTTTAGATGCCTGAGCAGACATAAGCTCCTGCATTTTCATATTGCCCATGCGCATGTCTTGATCCTTCCCCGATCCATGCCCCATCATCTCCAGTTTAGCTTGTTGTGCTGCTTGCATCATTAAAGCAGACTTTTGCGGATCTTGAAAACCATATTGAAGATAAGCTTGATGAACTGGATTGAGGACTTGTTGCTCAACACCCTGCTTTTTATTCTGTCCATCCTGGGAGGAACCATGTTGGTGTGCCAAATCTACAAACTTCCTAGATTGTTGAGGAAATTGCATGGAACCTGGCGATGGAGAAAACATGCTACCTCCCCCAGTTCCTTGGAGCCCACCTGTTTGATATGCTAGAAGGACTTCATTCCCTTCAGGTCTTCGCATGAATTGCTGCTGTAATAACTGCAAACGTAATGGAACATAGCAAAGAAGTAAAATACATTTTCAGCATGCGGTAGACATTTACAACAACAGTGGAAAAAGCTACTACCCAGATATAGAAAACCTGTTTTAGGTAACAGTTACAGATCCAGAAACTAGTTCTTATTTTTCAAGCTAAGGGAAATAAAAGTGAACCAAAAACAAAACTATAACCGAATGTCATATCTCAGAGATTAAGAACAAATATTTTTCATTCATCATATTGAAACTTCCAACGCAGAGTGTGTTGCAGCTTAAAAAAAATTAGAAGGCCCAACAACACGAGGAAAAGGCATAACACTATTTCATTACTGGATACAATTCAAATTACATCTTCCACACTGATGCATCAAAAGCTTTTAACACTAGCCACCACCAAAGATTCACTGAGAAGGATGTAGAAGTCAATCAATTACCACGACGTAATCACATAACACCAAGTTTTGTCCTATAGAAACAAGTACCTCACAGCAGTTATGCAAATTCACTGTGACACATAACTAAGTCCTCTTATTAAAGAAAACAGAATCATGCAATATACACCATCGCAAAGTGGTTGGAAAATCTTAAGAGATAAATTAAAACAAAGAGTTCCTCCTGGGCGACTAACAAAGAAGAAAAAGTTCCAAGATCATTAAGATATCTAACACAAAGCACCATTTCCCCCCTCAACAAATTGCAAGAGCTCCAAGAGCTACATATCCCATCTCATTTGGTCCATACCCAGAAGATTCTCAAATTCCACAAGTGCAAAATAGAAAGGGAGCAAATAGCCAAAGGCGTGAAGCATACAATGTCATCAATATCTACCGAGTGGCAAACAACAGCAAAATATAAAAAAGGGTTCTTGCATATGCCATTTTCTCCTCGATAAAGACATAACAATACAAAGACACGATCTTACATAAAGCAGTTACTGAGTTCACTTGATCATCAGAGATTTAACTAACCTACTGAACTTAAAAACCAACAGCTACACTTAATGCCATCAGAAACAAAGGAAGTGTATTAATTGCCCAATCCAATCGCACACAACATCCCACTCACCAAACACCACGTAGCTTTTCCCTATTCTCCAACTAAATCCACGTTCAGACACTCAATTCATAACATGACAAAAACGCCTTCCCCCCCACCACCAACAAACTAAGAGCATACGTGCGCAAATCCAACACCCTTTTCTAAAGCACCCGTCATAACGACCGACAATAAAAAGCCCGTACTTGTCTAGGCTGCTGCTGCTGCTGCTGCTGCGCTGAATCAAATCCCAAATGCGAAGCGGACACGGCCGAAGAAGAAGACGAGGGCGACCCGGCGGCTGACGTGGACGGCGCCCGCCCAGCCGCGCCCCGGCTGGGCCCGCCGCCTCCGCCAATCGGTTGTTGCATGCACAATTCCCGGTAGCTCAAAATCTAAAACCCGAAATTCCCCCGCATAAATTCCTCGAAAGCGAAAAAGAGGGAAAAAAAAAAAAACCCTTATCCAGAATTTTCTCAAATCCCACCAAAAAACTCAAGCCGCAACCCCACTCAAGCCCCGATCCCAACGTTCGAGACCCAACAGCTTCACTCCGCACCCACTTTCCCTCCTCCTCCTCAATTATTTCCCTCCCGGGAAATTAAAAAAAAAATCGGAAAAAGGCGATATTTACGGGGGCATTGCGAATTCCCTCTGTCAGTAAGAGAAGAGAGAGAATTGGAGAAAGCGAGCTCCCTGTCTCTCGCGCACGCACACTCGCACTCGCACTCTGCCGGGGGGGTTTCCTCTCTCACAAGAATTGCGCCTCGCAGTCAAAGTTGGAACCCTAGGGATTTGTTTTGTTCCCTTTTCCTCATTTTCCTTTCGTTTTCTTTGGAGCTGATTTTCTGATCAGAGCGAGAGAGAGAGAGAGAGGGGCCCGGTGTTGAAATACAAGCCTTCAAGAGCCGTACTAAACTGCGGAAAGAACCACCGTAACGTGTAGCCCCTCCTCCAATCGCAGGATCGACTGCCACGTGTGCGACGCAATCGTGTCCCGCCGCGTGTGCCCGCAATGGGGCTGCTCCATGGGCTCCACCACATCTGTTGCTCTTTTTTTTTTTCTTTTGAAAAAGCCACACAAAAAAAAATTGCCCGTTATGCCATATTTACATTAAACTTTTTTCAGTAACACCAAAATTCATATACCTATATATGTGATACAGATCTCCTTTATCAAGGTTTCGTCAATAAACACCGTTTAAAATATGCCTATTAGATGCCGAAAAGCAAATGGTGTTGACATAACATCTACATACTTAAGTGAAATAAAAACGACGTTATTTTGATTGAAAAATCATCTGACGGAATATTGCCAGAGGGTAAATATATTATATAAGTACAAGTTTAGGATTTCTTATGTCGCAATAAAAAGGTTAGGGTACATATGTCGTAATGGGCATACTTTGGAGATTTTTTATGTCGCAAAAAAAGCTCATAATAAATGTATCACGGTGGATATAATTTGAGGGTTTGGTGGCTTTTTCCTTTTTTTAAGAATGGAAAATTAGTGAATTGCGATATTGGGAAAATAATAATATTGCAAGCTGAAATCGTATTGCAAATTCTTACCAAAAAGAAAAAAGAAAATTTAGTATTGCAATTGTATTTCGAGCTAAAATTGTCACATTGGACTAGATTTACTTCCGTAGGTTGGCCAAATGCAATAGATTGTGCCCAATTGAACATCAAACTTAAGATCTTAGCAACTTAATTAATAAGTCAACACGATCAATTATGAAATAATTAAAACGAGATTAAGAAAAAAAGACAAAAGGGTGCGATTTAAAAGGAGAGGAGAAAAATGAAATCGCTCGATTGTTTTCGATAGTGTCATCGATAATGTCTAAATTATCTTTCATTTTTATAAAATAGAACATTTTTGAAGTCAAATGCTTAGATGAAATTGTGGACCGATCTATTCTTTGAAATTTAAAAAATTGAACGATCTACTCATTATGCTTGGTATATTTTGTACCATTGGGATTGGATTGCATCCTGAACAATAGGAGGTGAGGTCAGGGACTCATCCTTTTTATCGCCTAGCAAGCTCAATAGATTCATCCCTACTGAGCAACTTATCAGATGTGAGAGTTTCCATTAATTTTTCAGTTTCCTACGATATTAAAATAAAATTCAATATTATGTATGTTGCTACAAGAAAAAATATATATATGAAAATTTGACCCAATCTTTTGTCATTGGAACATTGGTTAAGTTCATCCTTTCAAAATCTATGGTTTTTCTATGCTTATTCAAATTAACTAAAAAGAATTATTGAGGTTGAACAATAAAAAAAGGCTACTATCATTTCGCGGTCTATACATGTGACGGTATAAACACGGAAATTACTTTGCATTAAGAGTAACCTCAAACAACTCGAAATTTGTAGATAACCTCTTTTGATTCGTTCGATGTAGAGGAAATTCCAATTATTCCCCACTGCTTTCCTTCTCATTATAGGTGGATCCGGAAAATCATGCCCATTTTGTTAAGCAAAAATGGGTCTACATGTGTGTACAAACAAAGTTAATTTGTCTTTTCCAGAGTGATTCATAACTTATTTTGATGCAGAGAATGATGGCAATTATATTAAATTTTGTTTACTAAATTGATTCTTTTTGTCATATTTATTAAATTGATTTACTAAGCGAGATGATGGGCCTGTTTGGTTCATCATTGCCAACAAACTTTGGGGCTCCAAAGTCCCTTAGCCAAATGCAAATATCGTTTGGTTCGTTGTTTGTTCAACTTTGAGAAAATGCAATCTCATCTCTAAAAGCCTTTAGCCTAAGGCAGGTCTGAAGGTATCTTGGGAAGTTGCATTTTCGAAATGCGATTAAACTTTTTTTTTCTTCCAATTTTACCCTCGCTATACTTTTATCTTTCCGGCGAAGTTGGAAGTCATTGGCGAACGGCTGGCAAACCACTGGGGAGCTGCCGCCAGCTAGGCGATGGTGGCTGAGGGCTTCACAGGTTTTGACTTTTTAAAAAAACAAAAACAAAAGGACTTTACCAAATGTGATTTTTTTAAAACACCAATTTAATCAAAATTGTATTTCAATGTGTTTTTTTACCAAACACTACTTGCATTTCGGAAAACTCCTTTAGTACAAGGGAATTTGTATTTTCTCAAAGACATTCCCCCAAAGGCGAACCAAACGAGCCCAGAGTCGCACGCTCGTTCGAAAATCTTACTATAATCAGCAAAATTACTTGAGCAATTATCCCCATTTTGGCATACATAGAGCATCACTCTTTCTTAAAAGCCCTCTTCAAAATATTTTAGGTTTTTCCGCAAAAATGGAAAGGAAATTAATTTTGAAAGGACTATGCGCATAAGCAATACCGAAGCTGAGCGTGGAAGTGAAAAACAAAAAAAAAAAAAGAGTAAATACAAAAAGAAAATTAAAATTGATTTTCAGAAAAATAAACTCCGGCTTGCCGGATTCGAACCAGCGACCTAAGGATGACAGCTTTCGACGACTACAGTCCTCCGCTCTACCAACTGAGCTAAAGCCGGTTCACGTCGTCATCGATCAATTATATATTTTATAATAATTAATCTGGGCAATGCGAAGAAGCCAACTGTTAATTCATGACCTGTCTGTCTGTCTTTTCTAAGCTAGTAAGAATCGAAAGAAGGTGACATTAGATTCTGTTCTGAATTGATGAATCAGATAGTATAAATCATTTATCGGAGAATTTTCATTCGCATTGAGGATTTGATCATGGTTTCGGTGCTTAAAGCTGTAACATGCTTCTTCTTCTTTTTTATCATGTCAAGCAACTCTATCGATAGCAGGAAACTCTCTGGAACACAAGTGCAAGACAATAAGACTTGTTGATCGGGAGACTTATATAGACTGTGAATCCAAGACATTCATACGGCAAGAGAAGTTCGAGCATCGCCGAGAAATAGGTGGTCGGATGAAGAGAGAGGTTTTTTTCTCGATATATACAGCTAGAACAACTGACAGGAGACTCTGTTTAAATGGACATGCTTTGGAAGAATTTCCTATTGGAGGATGCTTTCCTGCTTCGGTACCTTCTTATTGTGTGCTGTGCCCTTCTCTAGCAAAAGGGTAATTGACAGATGTGAGTTGAAAAACATGGGAGCTTGACCACTACCTGAGTGCTGAGTATTGTCTGGGTTCAAGTATGGTTGTAGCATGAAAGTTTCCGTCGTGGATTCCAAAAGTTCATAAGCCTTCTTCACAGTTCGTCCCTTGCCCTCGGTCGATTGGTGAGGACTAAATCGGCGCCAAATGCTCTCCATCGTTGCTCTCCTCTCCAAGCGCGTGTAAGACAGCATAGTGGGATTAACTTTGCATCCTTTCATGGCCGCCATAAACGCAATGCTAATCCCCATGTTCCCTGAAGTCGGCTATACCAGCGTCGTTTGACAAAACACAAAAAGGAATTGTCACACCACCTGAATAGAATATGGCTCATGACTAATGATCACTGCTTTTGAACAAGGACAGATCAAGCGTAATTCATTTCCAGGACTGATTAAATTTTTCCTTTTCTGCATCAAGTATCATAGCCAAGGGAGGCCAGCCAAGATACATAGGAAACGACACCCCGCACAAATCCATCGTTTTATGAGATGCAATGACGCGGTATTGTTTCGATAATGAATAAATAAAGGCATGGTTAGCATACTCCTGAAATCGGTTTAGTTGAGTCCCTCATGCTCGCTGAAAGTAAGCATTTTCTTGAAGGGTTTTTCCCTCGGACGTTCTGATGGTAGCTGCTCTCTTTCAACTTTCAAACAGCTCACTGCGACATCATTTCGTTGTCCTGCTTCATATTTCCTAGAAACTCTTGCAAGAGAAATTTTCACCTGAATAAGAGCCACCTAATCGCCAACTGTTCCTGAGATAGTGCAAAACTATGCCATATCTTGATGTAATGAAATGAGACAGACAAGGTAAGAGTTTTATATGCTTGCCAGTAACAGAAGAAAGAAATCAGCAAAACAGAAACAAGAACAAACAAAAGAAGGAACTTCTCTTCTTCATCTGAAGCGACCCTTCAATTTATTCAGATAAAGGCAGATAATGTAATCGTGATTAGATTAACATTATGAACTCCCTTACAGGGGCTAAGAGAGAGAGAGAGAAACAACCCGACAAGCGTCTTTCTTGATGTTTTTCCCGTGCATATGCTGAAGCAGTGTGCAAGGAGACGAACATTTAACCATGGTGGGTGAAGAATCTCCTCATCATTGCACATTCACCCTTCTTAGGGAAGTTCTCAGAGCAGCCATGGCTGAGAAGCACCAACTCTGCTACAACTGTGCTACACTTTGGAGAGATGACTCTGAGACCCCTTTATATAGAAGACTTATATCCACTAGATGGTAATCTGGGGACTCAATCTGAATTGCTTTCATTGGTAGGACGATGCGCAATTTCATTTGGTTATTCCTTATGCAAATGTTTTTCGAGAAAGTGATTATTTTGTTTTGGGTCCTCACCAAGTATATTAATTACTTACGAGGAAGATAAGTTTATGTGACTGAAAAATCATGGAATGAGCAAAGCATTACATGAAGGTTAAGTATTTACTACCCCTATTTTATCACCTAAGAAAACGAAGAGTAACTTTCGAGGAAGCTTTGAAAAGAGCATATTATCCAACCACTTGGTGATCCCTAAATTAGCAAGCCTGTCGGCAAGACTGTTTCTTTCCCGAAAGTTATGTTCCACTTTGAACTCAAAGCGAGAGTTCCACAACCTTCTAATATCTTCAAATAAAGCAATGCCAACATTATCAACCATAATCTCTGAACTAACAAAATCAACAATGTATGTAGAATTAATCTCAATGATGATCCCGTGAAAACCAAGTTGTTTTGCAAAATTGAGTTCTAACCACAAAGTCTAAATCCTGCTTATGACAAAAACAACTCTGATGAAGGTGGCAAAAACACCAAGCCAGTCACCCCATTTATTTTTTAGTAGTCTCTTTGCACCCACAAGTCCTGGGTTGCCTTTAAAGGTCTGTCAATACATAGTCTAATCCACCTTGAAGGTGGAGGATCCCAACTGACCAAAATCGAAGAAGTGAGTGATCCAGTTAATATCAAATTATTCACAAATGAAGTCTTGATTTTGTTCACATGTGACCGAATTACTTGTGCTGGATTTAGAGTGATAATAACATTGTTCTAGAAATGTAACTTGTTTCTCCATTGCCAAAAAAGCTACACACTCAATGCAAAAGTTATGCTCCAATTAGGATGATCGGTTTCTCACCCTGTAACCTAAAATTGGATTTGGCAGGTTTGGTTCCCAGTTTGTGGAACCGGAAACCGGACCAGTTCGAGGGTCAGTCCTAGAATTGGGGATTCCTTTTCTTTTTTTCCTTCTATTCCCTATGAGTGGGAGTTTCCCAATATTAAAAGAAAAAAAAAGCATTATTTTTCGTTTATTCTTCAAATAAATATTTACATGATGGGGGAGGGACGCTAATTGACAATCAACTAGTTTTTCGCTGGATTTTGTAGTCATTACTCTATTACATGACATCGTATCAACATGTGTCAAAATAAGTAAAAAAATGTATGAAGGGGCTATGGAGCAAATCACGAATGATTGAAGTAGGTATGCTATCCCACACTGCAAAGCCAACTTAGCCTCTTAAATAGGGACTGCCTTTTAGCTTCCAAGCAACATGATACTACTCCACAAAACTTTCATGTTTCGGAAGTTTTCCGATTCACAGGATCCACAATGTGGCAAGTGAAGAACGTACTCACACCCATAACATAACATCAAGGTAATAATACCATTCTAAAATTATGGAGGAATGCATAGGTTTGCTTCTATATGTATGGAAGTCATACTCTACTTTAGAGAAAATTGAAACCTAATTTACTAATTTAGGATTTGCTTCTGAATAAAAAATTTTTAAAAATGAAGTAATATGGGCCGATTTGGTCCCTTATGTAGAACCGGGAACAATCCAGAACCAACCGGTTTCGGTTCGGTTCAGTTCGATTCGACTTTTGGTGGGACCGAACCGATGCACACCCCTAGCTTCAATAACAATAAAGATTTGATCTCCTTTTACTAGCAAGATTTGAATTCAACAATTGACATAATTTCATCGATTAGATTTCTTCCAAATATTGTTATGGGACAAACTCAAGCCATATCCTATGAACAATTGGACAACTCTTTGAACATGTAATGTTGTTTCCACAAAAACCCATATCTCAAGCAATATAGGCTTCCCCCAAATTGTGAGACTTCTTCAATTGATCAATTAATAGTTGCTTGTGAATGGCTAGCTATGGAAAAGTTCTATTGAGATCCCTTCCACTTCTAATAATGGACCATATATTATCAGATTCTTGCAAAGAGAAAGACCTGCTTCTAATACCATCCCACAAAAGACTATCTTCCTCACCGGAGTCTAAAGGAGGTTCAGCCACTAGAATTCGAAAGATTATATCTTTCTATAAAATTCCCCAAAATACCCCAAAGTTCCAATTCCCGTTTAGCTCATAATCGCAAACCTTTTGGTCCATCTCGGAAAGAGATGGTACAACATTACAGAGCGGCTTCATATTTGGTACCCATCTATCTATTCAGAACTTAACGTGTTTGCCATTTCCCAAATCCCACAAAGCTCCTTCCCATAAGAACGGCCGTAGATTCCCAATCGCCTTCCTTAGGTCAAGCCCTCGGGTCGAATGCTATAAAAGTCTCATGAACTTAACTTTCTTTAATCGATTGGAAAAATTGTCCAAAATTACACACCCAATAACACCATTAATCTTATGACGACGAGACTTAAGTGATTTATCATTAGATTGGTAAGTAATACCCAATTAATCTCCAATTGACCCGGCTAATCCGGTTCGATTTTTTTATGTTATTGTGGCAAGAATTTCATGTTAAGGTGCCTATCTCCCCTCGCACGCAAGCCGAAAGAAAACGGCTTTTTACCGGATCGTCTCTGGTGCCACTCCACAAAACCGAAGCACGCAACGCAATCCCGCGTTACGCCCTTACGGGACCAAAGAGACCGGCCCAGCCGGTAGCATCTGTTACTCCATTTCGTTTTGCTGATAAGATTCCCACATTTTCTACTGAGTTTTATTTATTTCCTTAAGAAGCAATTAACTGTGATTTGTTCATAATGATATTCCTTTAGTCCTCTTTTAATTTCATTGACTAGCTTAGCAGAAAGTATTAATAACCGACTATTTGCTATTAATGGTGTTTAGAGTGAATCTAATTGAATAGGTTAATTGGTTCGCAAATAAATAATAATTTGCCGTATACAAAATCTCGTTCCATTCAATGCAATTGATAAATAAATTCACGTATTCTAAGTAAAATATTTGATTTTGTATATCATTTAAATGGGTTTTATTTACATATTTACATACAAGAATTCATTTCTAAACGAATTAAACACATGATTGATTTGATTATTTTGATTGACATATTATATTTAGATTTCAAAACCACAACACCCACTGACACGACACGATTCCACTATGATACTATAACTGTGCCCTACCTAATCGTTATGCGGACTACTTTTATCTTGATTCATAGCGTTTTTTCAATAAAAAAAATGTTTGCAATTCAGTTTTTCCAAAAAATTATGTACATAAGAGAAGTACATATCAATCCTTGGCGTTATGGTCATAAGTCAGTCTGACTCCAAAACAATTTATTTTGGTCAATTAACCCCAACATTTTACAAAAAGGTACAATCAAGTACTGAACTTGCCGTTAATAGGCTTTTGACGCCAAAAAACTTTATGTGGTTCTCGAGCCCATGGCCACGTGCCATTTAAAAAAGGCTAGGTGGAAGACACATAACATCTTTGACATCGGAAACTCGCCGACGGTGAGCTCGGGTCTCGATTGCACATTTTCCCAAGCATTATTTGCATCCATAACTTATGAATTTTTTATTTCAATAAGCGAGAGCGCAAATCGGTAGGCAAATTGCTATCGGTTTTGTCTAAATGTATAAAGGACAGATTTCATTGTAGACACCCTTTACCGGACCAGCCCGTTTACTTTTTTTTTTTTTCTCCAATTTTGACCAGAAAAATCTGGCCTATTTCTCTCTGCACTTCTCGAGACAGTTTCTTACGATCAATCTTCTTCGCTGAGATTTTACTCGTCGCCATCTCCGATCCTCTCGATCTCATCCGATTGCTCGCTCGCTACTCGCCTGTAAGAATCCTCCGCTCGCAAGCTTCGCTCTCTATCCGCAGTTCATCGGTAGCTGGCTCCGTTGCCTTTTCTTGTTGTTGTTGTTGCTGCTGCTGGCTGATCCATTCGCGAATTGAGTTTTGTTGCTGTCGAGATGAGATCTGCTAGGCGTAGGTGTATGCTGGATGAGGTGTAACGGTCCGTTCGCTTGTAGTTTTGTGTCCGTGCATCCGACGTGGTTTTCTATTGGATGGGTTTAGAGCTGATTAGCTGAAGTTTCTGTTGAATTCGGCTTCATTCGTATCAATTTTGGAACTAGTTTGATTCTATTGCCCTCTCTCTTGAGTTTGGGATTGATCCTAAGCTGCCGTTTCGGTTTCTATGCGTGTATGAAGTGGGAACTTTGATTCTTTTAGCAGGATGCACGAAGTTTTCATACTCGAGACCTAGCTGGCAATTTTTAAGCAATTATTTTTATCTTCTGGACCTAGTTAGTCAGACGGCGCAGAAGCCCGGAAGAAGGATAGTTGGTGGAATTGGTCGTGTACAGGTTGTGTTGATTGCCAATTGATTAGTTCAGCAACACCCTTTTGCTTTTTGGGAAACAAGATAAACACATAGAAGGAGAAAAATTGAGAAGGAAGTAGTTGTTGAATGAGGAGATTGGGTCACAATCGAAGTTTGGTTTCATGCAATTATCCGCCTGTTGGGGATCATTCTCTGTAATTCCTGCTGCAGATTTTGCCTCTGAAGCTCTAAGCCGATGTTTTTCTTGTTTTTCCCCTTGGGATTTAGAGATAGCTGAATTACCTTAGTTTGAGATAATAGAAATTCCTCTTAGCTTGTTATATGAAAAGTTCATGCTTTCCACTTGTTTTTGTTTGGTTTTTCTTTCTTTGTAGAAATTCCTTTTAGTGATATTAACTCATGCTTTCTAATTGATTTTATGGTCTCTGTTTCCTAGAAAGTATTACTTGCTTTGGAATTACTTCCTGACGTGCAACTTTGGCACTGTTTATGTAAAATGGATTGTCTTGTTAAGGTATAGGGTGGAATTCTACTGAATTCTTCAATCCTTGGCCTCATACTAATGCAAGTTTCCACCTCAAGGCAAACCCTGTATTTTAAAAACTTACTCAGTGCGTCAACGTAAATCTACTTAAGATTTGGACAGTGAGCTCAGCTGAGTGAGTTTAGTATCGTATTAATATAGTGCATCGACTCTTGCCAAAGCTACTGCCAAATCATACTCATACTGTCTGGCTTCCAATGAAACTTTGGGTCTCTCTCAACACAGTATAACTGCTTTTACCATCATGGATGAATTGTCCTGTTGCATTTTCTGTTAAGGCTTTTGCGATGACGAGTTCCTAAATTCACCAACTGACAGTCGTCAGTTTTTATCAATAGATGTCTGTTGTTGCTTTTAAAGGGCCAAATTAATTTTTTATCTTCTGTTCTCTATCATAATATTTTCTTGGTGATTTTTGTTCACAAGGACAAGCCGAACGATGGCAGATAAGGACGAGGGAGAGGAAACAAGTACTCGCAGAAATGAATGGGAAGTTGTCTCACTTACAGCGTCAGCATATGCGGCTGCTCCTGGTCCAGATGTTGAACTGAAAACTGATGACAAGGGTAGTGGATATGATGTTGATGATGCAGAAATATCTCGTACTTTGTTCATGTCTGGTCACTTTGTCTTTCCACCCAACCAACATGAAAATCTTCCATTGGAGCCTGAGAAAGATCAACCCGAAGAAGAAAAACACCAAGATGATGTTGCTGAACTGGAAACAGAAGGGGGAAGATCTAATGGGAAGGACCAGAAAGATACGAGTTTCAGGACCACACATGATGAGTTTCCTGGGATAGAGTGTTTTGATGAAACGGGTGGCAGACAGTTTATTCATGATAAGGAGTTTGAGGAAGGCATGAATCTGCAAGGGCTAGATACACCTTATGCTGATGCTACTTTAAGTTCTTTTCACGGTGAAACTGCTCTTGGTGGCCCCAATCAAAGTACATATGTCGACAATACAAGCACTGAGTTAACTGAACATGAGCATGTCTTAGATTCCCCCGAGGAGTTATCAAGGTCGTCCAAATCCACCAAAGATCGCGATTATTATGAGACTGACCTTCCTTGTGGAGCTTGGTGGAAGAAACGCGCGGCTTCTTTTTATACACAGGCGAAGGAGGCAAATAGTTTTTGGTCTATTTTTGTTGCTGCAGCTGTGATGGGTCTTGTAATTCTTGGGCAGAGGTGGCAGCAAGAAAGATGGCAAGTTCTTCAACTTAAATGGCATATGGCTGTCAATGATGAGGTATGCCTTTTGCTCTCACGATTTATTGGTAAAGGGAGACACAACCAGTTAGACTCTGGGCCATGCTTGCTGATAGCGCATACACTCCCTTTCAATTCGGAAGTGCAAGATTATAACCTTTATTGACAGACATTTTGTTTCTCCATGCAAATGGTGATGATTAGTTTTATGTGTCAGTTGTCCTAGTGAACAATAAGCACTAATTGCTATTTTTTTCTGAGGAATTTTAGAGTGAAAGAGAAAAGAGACTATCATTGGAAAATAAGTGATGTATGTCTGAGGAGAAGCAATCGTAAGATTTGTCCAATTACTTTTCTTGTATGAACAGTGAAATGAAGATGTGCTACTATATCATCTGCCTTGGACCTAAAAAGATGCCTCAACTGGGGGCATCGTTAAGTGACTCTGCCGTAGCGTTATTGTTTTGTAATTCCAGGTCATCCTATCTTGGGACGATAATGCGTTGGTTTCTTGGACATTGGTCCATTCTGTGTGAGTCGAGGCCTTTATGTAGAGGGCAGATTAAGTGCAAATACTTTAGGATGGGATCATCATTATTAAACATTATCTGTCTTAAGTAGTAGGATTGGAGAAGTGCCTCAAGGTAACTGGCTGGGTCGGTGGTACAATGTGGGAACCATCTCCGATCACATTCGTTCTGTTTTAACTTTTACCCAGTACGAAGTTGTTGGTGTTCTTTTTAAGTGTAATTATCTGGAGTTTAGTAAGGATGAGAGAGTGACTCGTCTGGCAGTCTTGTATGAAGTTGAGTTAGGTGTAATCTTCCAGGTTACTGCTTTGGGTTTTGGCTTATGTTCTTGAATGAAAACGAGTCTAAAATTTGGTCAAATGATACTGTATCTTAGATCTGCGTGCACACTGTTTTCTATGCTTCTTCATACTGGTGCTGTAACTGATTATTTCTTGAATCTTCTTTCTGACAGAAGATGGGCCGGCTGCTGGGTCCCATATATCGCATCAAAGATGTGATAGTGGGCGGCCACCGACGTGGTTCCTTTATTAGGGGCAGTTCCTCGAGCGAGAACTAAGATGATGACGAAAAATGTGGAGGAAGAGAGTGAGATTTTAATATGTTGTATTGTGCTGCGGGCATCATTCCAATAACCGAGTTACACATGTACTATTTAATTTATATTGTGGTGACAGATGACAATTTTATGGTAGTGTATTCCATTGTACAGTGATTTGCCTGGCAATAGTTGGTTCTGCCCAGACTGGACATCATGTGTTATAGGCAAAGTTTCTGTGACATGGTGGCTTTAGTAGTTTGCCTGCTTTGCTTGGTGAAAAAAACGAAACCATGCTGTGTCCCACTCACTGAAGTGTTTAAAATTGAAAGTTGCACGGCATAGCAGCGTGCCACGAAGAGCCTCTAGCGTGGATCACCAATCATTTCAAGATTTTTATGCCACCTTAAAATGTTACATTTGGTTGTTCTATCCCTGTACAATTCTTGCATATGTTTTTTGCTGTGTCTCTACCTTAAGAAGGCGACGCAGGTTCAGGTCCACTAGGCTCTCACGTTATGGGTCCTGGAGGACTCTAATGCAGCCTCTGCTTTTGGCATAGAGGCAATATGAGTGACTCGAACCCGTGATCTCTAAATGCCGAAACCTTAGTTCATCACTAAGGCTCATGCATGCTCTGTCATGTGTCTACATCAGTCTCGAACATGGGCATTTTACCCGGTGTTTTGCTGGTTGGTTCTCAGTGCCATGGCGTACAAGTAACCTCTTGCACGCAAGAAAAAACAAACGAGGAAGCTTTTCACCCTCTTCCCACGAATTCTGTTGGTGGCAATATTTGCCAAAACATGGTGCCCCCAAAGGAAAAAACAGTGGGCTCGGAGTTCAGATACCACGAACCCACTGACTTGGAAGATTACCCTGAACTCAGAAGCCACGGTTTCGTAATGGTAGTTGAACCATTTGTGCATTGCCCTTCTTATTCATACCCAATTTTCCATCTCCTCATCAAGTGTCTGAGTCATTGAGTTGGTGACAACCCCCTCATAAGTCAGACAACCTAAGATGGAAAGCAAGGGTGCTTCTTCTAGATATCAAGAACAGCTTGAGAAAGCTTCAACCAGCTTGAATTTTCGAAATCTCATCGTATCGAAAGATGTAGTCCGGTCTTCATGATCGCTTTGCATATCTAGGATTGCCCTTGTTTAAAAGTGCACCACTAGCAAATTATTTTTTATATGCATTTCACTACATAATTTCAAAATCCAGGTCAGTCCCGGCAACTTTGAAATGATGTATTCCATGGTAGGATTACTCTGTTCACATCATATACTCATCATAAGATCACCTTGGTTATCTGAAAGTTGAAAAAGAAAAAGACCCTCACTTATTGATGTGAAGAATGATGAGCAACAAGAAATCTCTCCATTGGTAAATCCTTTCTTCTACGGACACCTTTCGTGTGGTCTTGACTCTTGAGAGAATTGGGTCAGGATCGAGGATGAGTGACGACCTAAAAGTTTGCCATTCGTAGGTAGAAGAAGAATTCCGTAGAGCGTTGGTGCTTAGAGTAGGGGGCTTGTTTGGTAACAATTCTGTTCCTATGAATAATTTCCGGGCAGAAAAAAAGTAGTTTTTTTTTTCATTTCTTGTTTCTATTTCAAATTTGTTCCGAGGAACAGAAAAACTAACTGACGTTATCAAACAGATTTATGTTTTTTTTCTGTTCTAAAAAATAAAAGAACAAAAATTAGAGAAACATAAGCATTACTAAACGAACCTAAATTGGCATCGCACTGCATGGGTCTTCGCACTTTCTTGGAGCGATGATCAAACCCCCCCTTTTGGACGTTAGACAGAGGTTCGACGACCTTGAGGTGGTCCCTTTTCTTGGCCCCTTCGTCTTCCTGTTGATAGCATGGAAATCGGAACCGGATTGAGATGATTTGGTGCGATTTAAATGTTGAGAGAGAGGGGTCAGTGGGCCAATGGCAAATGGGTGCATTGAAAGCGAGTCGGGTGAGTTTAAGTACACACATGACCCTCATAAATCTCCTCCATATCCCCCACAAGTCAACGCCTATTTTTCCTGTGTCATAAATACCAAATTTTGAAAATCCAAACACAAGCAAGAAAATAAAATAAAATAAAAAAGGAGGGAGAGAGAGATCATACATTCATTGTAATGGCCGCGTATGATTTTTTTTTTAATGAATCGGGTTAACGAGTACTCTAAAATACTCACAAGAATACTGGAGATATCTCAATATGTTGATTTTACATGGTTCGAGAAAAATCATAGGAAATTTTCTTGATTGATTGCATAATTAGAGGCACTTGTTAACGAAATCATTTTTGTAACTAAAATTAAATCCTCAAAAAATCACGTGAACCTATTTTTTTCCTTCAAGAAATTATTGTGACGTCGATCGCATATATATATATATATAAGAAGCAGCGAGACCCATATTAGTTTCTTAAAAGAGCGCAAATTCTTATGTGATTCTACACTGTGATTGACTTTATCCACCATACGTATTGTCCAAATGACGATTCTGTTAGTTTCTTTCCTTTTCTTATTCATTTTCTTGTTCGAACATGTGGTGCGGAGCTGCCAACTAAAAGGAACTAATTGCGCTGTCCGTGGGTTGTAGAGGGCGGTGGCATGGTTGTAGCAAATAATTAGATAGATTTAGCTGCCCTAACACACCATTATGCTTCTCCTCACAAGTCACAAGCTAGCTACACCGCCCTGCCTCTCCGCTGATCCAATCTCCCTCTACTATTCTATTGCCTCAGGTACACATTTTGCACAATGTCTACATCATTCAAGACCCAAAAATTAGCTACTCACCCACAATTTTCACAAGCAAGTTCGATGGTTACAAACACAACGCGGCGCCCAAAACTCGACAAGAATTTCCCGGGTTTTTATTCCATACCACGGACGGAGTGTTGCCACCCGATCCCGACACTCTCGGGACGAAGTTCGAACGGTATTAAAGCTCGAAAATCGGATGCACGAAAAGGGATAGGTCCAAACTAAAGAACACTCTCGTATGAGTTTGATGGCGTATTGATAAGAGATGATCTTCTTCGGTAGATTTGATGATTAGAGTTCGGTTGGCATGTCCAAATTTTCCTTTCCCAAAAGTCGACATCACGCGGATAGCAAAGGAAAAAGAAAATGAAAAGAAGGGGCAGGCGGCATGGATTGGATGACGGGGAGGCAAAAAGAAAAAGCTTGACAGTGCCGATGAAGCGAAACTGTTACTTTCAGGGGGGGGGCACCACCTGCAAGTTTGACCTCAAGATCTCCCACGTCTGCCCTCTGCGTCTGGCGTTCGTGTTAACAGATGAGAGGGCATTAAATTTCATGCAAAGGTCAAACGAAACTGCGCGACGATGACGATGAAAGAACACGATGCTCAGGCTCAGAGAGCATGTCTCTTCTTTTTACCTGTTTTTTTATTCAGTAGATTGCAAGGTGGGTGGAAGAACTGAACCGGAGGTGGATAAAGATGAGAAGGGGGGGGGGGGGGGNGGGGGGGCAAAGATAAAGAAAAGAATGATCACTTCGCCAGAGGTAAACGCTATAAATTGTTGGTAGTTCGCTCACCGACCCCTAACCAAAGCCCACATGAACAACCCATTTTCATTTAAGACACAATACATAGGATCTTCAAAATGTCATCCCACCAAAATCTCCCTTTCTTTTCTCCAAAAAGAAGAGAGAGAGGGAGAGAGGGAGGGAGAGGGAGAGGGAGAGGGAGAGATGTTGAAGATTGACAGCAGGAACACTTCCTCAAAACGAGCCTAAACTGTGTGACCCCGCCCTTTCTTTTTCCCCTCCTCTTTATGTCATCATACGAAGTCTCCTTGGTGTTTCTTTTTCGTTTGATCTGTCCCTGCTTCCTCAACTAATCTCATTAAAGCTCCCTCTCCATTCAAGACTACACAATTTATGACCCTTCCCCTTCTTCTGCAGGATTAGGTGTCACATGTATGTGTGTGTGTGTGTGTGGTGTCTTTTACTCTGACAGAGAGAGAGAGAGAGAGAGAGAGAGAGATGCATGACATGGGTTCTTGCAGGAGCGGCTTATATTATACTACGGATGATTGAGTTAGAGTTGGAGAAGAGAAGAGGAGCCTAGCTAGGGTTTTTAAGAGCTTCTCAACGACCTCCCAGTGCATTTAAGACACGCCATTACGATTATAGTGCGAGTCTCCTGGTTATCTAAGCCAGACCAGAGTGATTCACAGCGCGCGCATGTGTGCGTGTGTGTGAGAGAGAGGGAAAGAGAGAGGGGCATGGTACATCTCGAGCAACAGTCTGTCCGCCATTATTGCTCTTCTTTATCTCTTCACCTATAAATTCTATAGCTCTCTCTTTCCCTCTTCACTAACTGTACCTATTACACACTCATCTCACTCATTTACCCTCTCTGCATCTTCTTCTCCGTCTCCCGTTTTCTTTTGTTTGGCCTTTCTCGCTATTCAGACACATACACAGTCAATTGCATCGTACGTGTAACTGGGGCTCTGAAGATTTTCCCTAGAAAACTTGGGTTTTGTTCTCCCGGAAAGTAGCTAGCCTTTTCCGGGAAGAATAGTAAGAGAGAGCTTTTGCTACGGAAGAAGAAGAAAACCAGAGGGGAGGCGAAAAGGCAAGGAGAATGGACGTAGCGACAGCTCTACTGGTATTAACGGCAATAACGGCCTACCTGATCTGGTTCACGTTCATCTCCCGGTCGCTGAAGGGCCCACGTGTCTGGCCCCTATTGGGCAGCCTGCCGGGACTGATCGAGAACTGCGACCGCTTGCACGACTGGATCGCCGACAACCTTCTCGCCTGCGGCGGCACCTACCAGACCTGCATCTGCGCGGTGCCTCTCCTGGCCCGGAAGCAGGGCCTCGTGACCGTCACCTGCGACCCGAAGAACCTCGAGCACATCCTCAAGGCCCGCTTCGACAACTACCCGAAAGGCCCGACCTGGCAGGCCGTGTTCCACGACCTCCTCGGCGAGGGGATCTTCAACTCGGACGGCGACACGTGGCTGTTCCAGCGGAAGACCGCCGCGCTGGAGTTCACCACCCGGACGCTGCGCCAGGCCATGGCCCGGTGGCTCAACCGAGCCATCAAGCAGCGGTTCTGCCCCGTCCTGAAGTCGGCCGAGCTTAGCGCCGGGCCAGTCGATCTGCAGGACTTGCTGCTCCGGCTCACGTTCGACAACATATGCGGCTTGGCTTTCGGGAAGGACCCGGGGACCTGCGCGCCTGGGCTCCCCGAGAACGGCTTCGCTTCGGCCTTCGACCGGGCCACGGAAGCCTCGCTCCAGCGGTTCATATTGCCTGAGGTGCTGTGGAGGTTCAAGAAGTGGCTCCGGCTTGGGATGGAGGTCAGCTTGAGCCGAAGCCTCCTAAACATTGATGAGTACTTATCCAAAGTGATCGCCGCCCGTAAGCTTGAGCTGCTGAGCCAGCAGCAGAAGAAGGATGAGCACCCCCATGACGACCTGCTCTCGAGGTTTATGAAGAAAAAGGAGTCCTACTCCAATACGTTCCTCCAGCACGTAGCGCTGAACTTCATCCTGGCCGGGCGCGACACCTCGTCGGTGGCGCTGAGCTGGTTCTTCTGGCTGGTCATCCAAAACCCGCCTGTGGAGGACAAAATTGTTCGCGAAATATGCACCGTCCTGATGGAGTCGCGCGGCGACGACGTGGCAATGTGGGTCAACGAGCCCCTGGGGTTCGAGGAGGTGGACAAGCTGGTGTACCTAAAGGCGGCCCTATCGGAGACACTACGGCTCTACCCCTCGGTGCCCGAGGACTCGAAGCACGTGGTGGCAGACGACGTGTTGCCTGACGGGACATTCGTGCCGGCTGGATCGTCGGTCACATATTCGATATACTCAGCAGGGAGGATGAGGGCGACATGGGGGGAGGATTGCTTGGAGTTCCGGCCCGAGAGGTGGTTGTCACCGGACGGCCGGAAGTTCATCATGCAGGACGCATTCAAGTTTGTGGCATTCAACGCAGGGCCCAGGATTTGCCTGGGGAAGGACTTGGCTTATCTGCAGATGAAGTCGATTGCTGCAGCAGTGCTGCTGAGGCACAAGCTGAGGGTGGCACCTGGGCACAGAGTGGTGCAGAAGATGTCATTGACGCTGTTCATGAAGCACGGGCTCAAAGTGGATGTGCTCAGGAGGGACTTGGGGCCAGTTTTGGAGAGCATTAGGAGAGAGAGAAATGAGGAAGTGGGCATCAATTTGCACGGTGAGTATAATGGTGGTGGCCACATGGTGGTTGGGTTTGCTTAGGAGGGAGGGTGTAATTTTGAGTAGTGGGAATGAAAGATTTCATTAATTGGCAGGTAGCAGAGAGAGGTTTTGCAATCTGATCCCAAGGGGGAAAAAACCCGCCTTTCATTTCGTTTCTTGATCTTGATCTTGATCTGATTGATTTCGCCACCAGGAAAAGAGAGGTGCTTTCGTGCTTCAAAAGATATAAATTGGTTTGGTTTTGGTCTAGGATGGGGGTTGGTCCCTGATGAACAGAGAGAGAGAGAGAGGCATTCAATCCTTAGCCATCCCTTGCTTGCTTGGCTGCACCCTAGAGAATGCCTAGAATTCATTCTTTTTTTTTCCACCTTGTGTAGGCACAACGTTTGAGTTTTTCGTTCAATTTATTTGTTTATTGGTTTCTGGTTCGGTCTTTGCGTTGGAAGTAATGTGATGTCGTCCGCTGAAAGAGCCTCCATTGTTCTCAGTAAAAAGGAAAAACTCTTCTTTGTCTTCAAGAGTTCCAGTTTTGTCCGCGGGATTTATGATGTGCTGGACCAAATTGGAGATACAGAACTTGGACTAGTCAAGTCCTATCCAATCGGGAGAGGAAAAGAGACAGAACAAAAGGAAAAACAACGACTAAGCAAGCTTCGAAAAAGGGAGGCAAAGAGGGAGAGGAGGGAGGGAGGGAGCCTCTCTCTCCTGATCTATTCTGAAAGTTTATGTTTGTAAATAAATTTCTACGGCCGATCTTGGGTGAACGTGAAGACTAGTTCAGCCTTTGTCCAGTCGACAGTCACATAGGAGGATGTTTGCAATGTGGCTCCACAACCTCTTCAAGATTAGACCGTTTTCCTCTCCCGATTTAGATTTGGGTTAAGCTTTGAAAGTTTTTCTCTTCTAAATGAAATGTGGATATAGATTTTAGAGTTCCTTACAGATATTTCATCTGTATTCTTTCAACACATTGTTGTTGGTGTCTCCGCACGGTCATGATGATAAAGGCGTCGATCCTAAACACGCATCACAAGTGTTGCAAATGAAGTGGAAGATCTCGACGTATGCTCATCACTAAATCTGGTGATCGGCAACCGAATGTTTACGGTAACAAATATGTTCCTAATGGATGAGAGTATGCTTCCAACTAGAGGCTGTGCTTTGTTATGTGCATTCAAGTTTTTGCTTTGTTCCGCAGTTATTTGGGATTTACTAAGCTTGAAAGTCTCTATATACCTCTCGAGTATCATTTTGATATATGAAGAACATCTTTTTTTTGAAAAAAGAAAAAAGAAAAAGAGTCCTTTCAAAAAAAAGAAAAAAAAGAGAAAAAGAGTCCTGTCCATTCAAACTCAACTATAACTTGAAGCCACTTTTCTGTTTTCTCCTAACCTTTCATGAAATGATATAACTCAGGTAATTGCCTAATTGGCTCGTAGGGAAGTCGCGACACATCGACCATTTGAAGGAATTCTCAAGCAGGTACCAGCCCTAAGAGTACCTATTAATCCATATAAGTGTGTACACACACAGATAGAACATAAACCGACACGAGTAACACAAAGTTAGATGCATTTATGGGGGCAAATTTATCATAGCTCTCTGGAAAATGATTTTTGAGTCCTTGATAAGTGAGGTGCACATGCGGGTCAACCGAAGTGTTTGGGGGTAGATTAAACTTCACCCTGGCACTGTATAAACCTTAAGCTTCCCATATAAATCAAAGAACCTGTGGAAAGAATTTGCTCGGAGCTGACAAAGTCGTCGGGATCCTGTAGCATCTGAGGGCCTCAAATCGGTGAGATGAACTGTGAATCGCTATCCAAATGTAACCGCGCGTTATAAGGTCTTCCCCCAGCCTGAGTTTTGAGTAGCTCATTTCACTATTTTCCTTTCCTTATACTCCGTGTAGCTCGCTGACTCGATGCCTTTAAGATATTCGAGCAGCATATTTTTTTCCCCTGATGGTCATTTCTCAGTCAAGAATTTTCTCTCCAGTTGAAAATAAGTTCCATACTAATGTGCCAATGAGGTATAGTGCAACAGCCACCTTAAACACATCATCCCAAGAACCTGCAAAACAGTGAAGTTGTTTAAGAGCCAGAAATGAAAGGAAACAATGGTACAATCATTACACAGAACTGATTATGCATGAAGTCATGCTATACCTCGTTGAAGTATGTATCCTGTTGAGGCTGTACCAAAAACCCCAGCAAGCACTCCTGCGGTATTTGAGAGTCCTAGCAGTACTCCCTGTGATAGACATATCTAAACTGTAACAAATTGAAAGATAAGTATGCAGGGACAACAGGTGTATAGATGGAAAAGATTCAAAGGGTAGTAACAAAGAGGCAAAAGGAGATTCTATAACCTAAAGGAAACTTAAGTCGATTGTTCGCATTGATTTTGCATTTAGGTTCCGTTTGTTTCACGTAAAATGACTAACTTGTAAAACATTTTTCAAAAAATGATCGCTTATCTTGCTTACAAAAATGAACGAACAAAACATATATTCATTATATTTGCAAATGTTCAGACACAAATTGCTGTCAGTAATGAAAATATTTTTCATTAACTAATTAATTTCAAGCAATACATGCGATCCGCGAAACAAAAAAAGCCTAAAGTAGATTTATCTTTTTCAACATTGCAACATAAGGAGCAATAACTCACAGCATAGCGCGGCCCAATGTCTTGGTGATTGGAATAGAGACCAGACTGCGAGAATGCATCAGATCCCTGTCATACAGAGCATATAAACCAATGTTAATGGCAGATGTTGAGTTGTTCTGAACTCACAAATTTCATGGAAAGCCTACTCCGAAAAGGCTGTTCTTTGTACAAAACTGTGGTTACAGAGATTAAGAAATACAGATATTCCAACAACAACTCCGCCATACAAGATGAAACACTACACTCAGTTCTGGTATTTGCAATAGTAAAAGACTCCCTTTGGCACAATGAAGCGCAAATGGCAAGAAGACAACATCAACTGAACATATCACCCATATCAATCCTTCTGCACCACTACTTCATATACATCAGTTAACTGGAAGATAATCTCATGGTTTCTTCACTCTTTAACTTTTCTCACTAACAGCTCAGTGAAGGGCTCATGAGGACGCTTCCTCGGCTGTCTTTTCCTAGATAGTTTTCAGCGGCTTCCTCATTACAGCTAATATCTCAAAATGGAAGTACTTTCAAATCATGTAGTTAAGTGTGTGCACTGTAGGTCTTTTTCCCCAGGATAAATATAGGCGCTTCTTTAGCAGTTCAATGACGATGCCGATATCTCTTCATTGGACTGTCATTTTTTATATGACGTGCATAATCAGAAATTATGTAAACTCATACCTGACTGCATGCCATACACAGCACTGCAAGGGCAGGTGTCTTCACGCGGCTCAGCTGTGTTAGAAAGAAGGCTGGGCCCAGAAACCCAATTGATTGCATTATCTGCAATATTAGAGGTTCAGTAAAAGGATTAGTTACTCTTTTGTAGGGAGCATGTGTAAGTGACCGACAACATGCTGATTTCTTGACCTTGCCAGGAATTTGGCACTAATGGAACAGGTGATACTTGATGCAATACGGTTCTATAAATAATCAATCCTACATAGATCATAAAAACTTAAAAGCAAACCTCATTCTTTCACAAAAAGTAGATTGCAGCAATATCGTCCATATGTTTCACCAAACAGGATATACGTTTTGAAGACAGCGCAGATATTAGTACTTGCCTTCCGGACATTGGTGATTGAGAGACCTTTGCTGACAAGTGTATCTGCAATCCATCCTCCTAAGTTTGCAAATATGGCCATGGTTAACCATGGCAAGACACAGAAGAGGCCAGATTCTGTGAGGTTGAACTTCAAAACCTGGAAAAGCATACAAGGTCATCATACTATCATAAACGTGATAAAAATTTCACCGACTTTCATGATCAAAACCGAATATAGTGAGTAAATACCGTGAGTCATTATAATATGTAGTTAGTAAAGGAAAAGCTCAGGGCATTTGATTATAAAATTTGTAAATTATATAGTTGGAAGATGTAACAGAGGCAACAGGGAGGCTGGGTAATATGTAACTGCTCAAAGCCACACCCTACCCAAGCTTTGATGTTGCAAGAGTAAGAGGATGCAGATCAGCCGCAAAAGTCTAGAATTAGATAATGATCAAAGCTAATTAAAGAGTGTGCATATTACAACTACAGGAGTTGACCTCAAATACCTGGTTGTAGTATGTGGGCATCCATGTTAGAAGAATGAAAGTTCCCCAATTATGGCAGAAGTGTGAGATTATTAGAGCCCAAACAGGCGCTTTTGATAAAATTAGTTTCCACGGAATGACAGATACAGGTTCCTTTGACATGCTGCCACTTAAGATTAGCCGTTTTTCATTTGCAGTGAGCCCTGGGTCCTCCTTGGGTGAACTATATGCCTGTAAACAAACCAACCAATGGGTAGAAAAGACACTGTTTAGTTTTCCATGCAGGACATCCAAGTAATAGATGCATTGAATCTATACTCTAATCCCAACTGTAATCCCCATGCCAGAATCTTGCTTAAAAGTCACTGCTTTAATTAATCTTTCTTTTTTTCCTTTCACCTAGTTTGGGTGAACACTCACTAAAGTGGCAGGCAGATAGCTGGAACTCATGTTTTCAATCAAAGTAAAAATGATCTCATCAAACAAGCAACTGTTCAAACTTCAATTCATTGGCACAAATTTTCTGACAGAAATCGAATCCTGAAGTTATATTTTTTTCTTCCAAGAACCAAAACTTCAAAAATTGTTCATTGATTGAACATTTATGCCTGTGCTACAATTTATGGATGGAAACTGACTCATACTTTTCTCAGCCACAGTGCAAACCATATGCTTCCGAGGGAGCCAAACGAGTAGAAAACAGATGGCCAGCCGAACTTGTGGATCAGAATGGGTGAGAAGGCCAACCCTACCACAGAACCAAGATACATGCCACTATAGACTAGAGCCAGCGATCTGCTTCTCTCTGAAACTGGAATCCACTTTGAAAGCATGTTGTTCATAGCAGGCATAGCTACACCCTGTATAGAAGAGCAACATAAGTGCAATGTCTGATGTTTTGATACCATCTGAGAGAAAAGGTTGATGGTAAGTATGCCAACAGAGTAGCGACAAGAAATGGCCTTTCCCGGGGGATAATCAGCTTATGTGGATGGAACAATGTGGAAATCACAAACTAGGGGTTTGCCACGGTAATACAAATTATGGTTACTTATGTGAGACCATGGTAGGGAATATTATCGTCAAACAATCAAATGAAACAAAGAAAGAGAAAGGACCAACCTCACCGATCCCCATAAAAGCACGCATAATTAGCAAAAAGGGAAGCCCGAGTTTTGCTGCAATAGGTGTCAAAACCGTTGCTACTGACCACCAAATAACTCCAAAACCCAACACCAACTTCCCTCCAATTTTATCCGCCCATATGCCTCCAACAATCTATGCACAGGAAAGAGCATGACGATTAATCGTACATATACGTATGTCCTACAGAATTTTAGATGACTTCATCTAGGAATTGATACCAAGCATAAACAAATAATTGCACATTTACTTAGATTACTTGATGTTAATACAGAAACATTTCTACTTCAAGTCAAACCTGAGTAAGTAGATAGCCCCAGAAGAAAGAGGATTGAATTAACCCCACCGTTGCACTATTCCAACCAAACTCTTTTGACATTGGAAGTATTGCAATGCTCATGTTGACCTAAATGCACAGTGAAACAGGTTAGAATATGCGATAGCATATCAATAGGAACTGAGTGTGAGAGCTCTCTAAATTCTCAGTTCCCCTATGATAGAAATCTTGCTTGCCATTAAAAATCAACACACCAGAAAACTGATGGAAGGAAACTTTTCTGTACTTGGCCATGCATTCTAACAGATATAATATCCCAGGACTATACATAGTGAGGGAACTCTTACTGTACTAAAACTCCAGCTAAGGTTTTCTGTATATATTTGGAAAGTGGAACAAGAAAATTACATACCCTGTCCATGTTGCACAGTAGAAATGCCGTGAAGCAGAGCAGAACAATCACCCAGCGCTTTGGAAACTGCTCCCACCACGGAGATGTTTCTTGCACACTTCCCTCAACTAAAAGAGCGTCACTTGACCCTTCTGGGACAGTCAACGCTTCCAACCTTGCTTCTGAAATTTCATACTCGTCTGACTTATAATAAGCACGCGTTCTGTTGACCTTAACAAGCTCAGATTGCCTGACTGGTCCATTTTTTGTACCAAGAACCTGTGGTGCATGGAGTCTAGACCAGCTGACATGACAAGAACTTGAGGAAGCACAGCCATAACATCTTCCTCTACTTCTATACCGAGTAAGAGTGCTGCAATTACTTTCATCAGGCAAAGCACCTGCACTTTTGGAGATTCCTCCATCAAAGGGAGCAGGAGCACAGAGAGCACAACTGGAGTAACTGGATGTATATAAGTAGGTCCTGTGTCTGCCCAAATTTGGGTGCAAAATGCTCCTGGGAAACCAAGACACAGATGTAGCCGCACGACATCCTCCACGAGGCAAAGTTCCTCTCTCTGCTTGACATAACTTGCCTGCCAATGCCGACAGTAGTTAGCCCCAGAATTTAAAAGCTTGAAAACTTTCCCAATACGTACAACACTGAAATAAGACAACCCTCTTCATCCTCCTAAAGATGACAAGAGGATAAGTACATCAAACTGACATTAACTGAATATGTTAGGAGTCCTCCTAAACCTTTTCGCTAGCAACATTTCAAAATCCATCCTGAACTAATTAAATCGGTTTCGCAAACCACCAGGGCCACTGCCAGAGGATAGAGAAACGCGAACGAGTCGTAGCAAAGTCGAACAAGAAAGGAAAATCTCTATCCAGATTCTTACAAAATGCAAACTTGGAATCTGCAGCATGCGAAAATACACACGGTGGACGAGTCGTCGACGCGCAAATTCCATGGCCGTGCTTATTCCAAAAGAATCTATCCAACTTTGCATAACTAAATTTCATACAGGAACATAAACCGGCGATGAAGTTATTATCCACAGGACAGTCCGCCACTGAATGCGAAAGTGCAGGGACTTCAATCGCATCGACATCTCTAGTAAGCCAATTCACTTCAACAAAAGAGCTGCGTGCAACTAAAAAACAAAAAAACGCCCCAAAACAACGTCTCCCGAAACAACCTGCTCAAGCCCAAACTCAAGCTCCACTCCAGCTCAACAATGACAACTGACGAAGAAGTCAGGCAACGCGACCGCGCGACCTGCCGGAATTCGCGGCGGCGGAGAATGTACGGCGAAGCCGAGTACCTGAGCCGACGAAGGCGCCGAAGTCGCGGTTGGAAATCAGAGCTCCGATGGCCATCGCCCCGACGCTCTCTCTCTCTCTCTCTCTCTTTATCTCCAACTGACGTTACCGAGCCAAATCATTCCATCTCAGTATCTTCTCCGACGCGCGCTGCGAAACGAAGGCGATGGTGGAGGGAGGAGAAGCGACTCCGCTGTGAGGTCGAGACTCGAGAGGATAAACAGTTAGAGGAACGATTTCCTTCTTCTTTTTTAAAATGGGGCAAAAATAATAGATAATTAAAAAAATCTTTTTTTTTTTTTTTTGGGTTTCGCGACGAGATGTTTGGGGAAAAAAAGCGGGAGACGCCCGAGTGGCCTTCGTGGATCCACCGAGGGAGAGGGGCCGAGGGCTCGACACGTGGCAGCCCATCCTCTTCGGAGACTCTCTCTCTCCCTCCCTCCGTGCCCCCGCGCGCGCGCGCGCGCCCCCCCTCCTGCTGGAGACGGCGGCAGTTACGGTCGCGGGGAAGGGACGGTGATCAAGCTAGGAAGGTAGGGGTATTCTTGGAATTTCGGCCGAGAGAATCTCAGTCGCACCTGGGGCGGTAGGTTCTTCTCGAGCTCAGCGCGAAAATCCTCCTCCTCCTCAGAAAACAATAAAAAAATTCCGACCAAAAAACTAAAAATAAAAGAGGAAAAACAAAATAAGTTGGAGAAAAATAGAAACTGTACGACTCCTGCGTAAAGCGTAGAGGCACTTTTTTATGCAACACGTTTTCAAAATTCCTTTTATTATTATTATTATTATTATTATGATTTTTCTGTCAAACCAATTGGATGCAATGCAGGGTGAGCTACCATGAAGGGCGGCTATTTAATGATCCACCAATGTAGGTAAACATGCCAAAAAAATTGCACGCTTTGTTGGTGAGAACTACACTCGATCACAGATTATTTTTGGAATATCCAAATCAATTAAAAAGTATGGGGAGAGGAGACATAAAGAGTTCTTCTGAGACCGATTGACAATATGTATTGAACTGGTATTGCCGCGAGAACAATTGGTGCGACATTTTGCTTTCTTTTTTCGAATTGCTCAAAAGATGTTCCCCGAAGAAACCACAAAAGAGAATCGACCTTCCTTAGCATCGAACAGAAACTTGACAAACCATCATTCCCTCTCAACAGTGTGTGCTCGTCCTTCCTCGTCGAGCTATGGTCTGTTTAAACCCTAGAACGTCCCCTACCACCTTCTGCATGTAGTTCGTGACCATTGACCAACAATTCGCTCCAGCATCTCCTCCAGCAACCAGTCGAGGAGATCTTGCATCGAAACGTTCAATCATGTTTCATGAAGAGTTCAGTCGAACGTACTCCTGATTTTATTTGGGTCAATTTTATTGAAGAGACGCAACCACCGGATTTCATTCACTTCGGGTTCTTATCGTACCATCCCCCAAGATGCAATCTAAATTGATAGGCAGAGATCCGATGAGCGCCCATCGAGATGACGGTCCAACCGATCGACAAGATACTGGGATGGTCCAGCACAATCTGCTTTGTTTTAGCTACATTTAGAGGGTTTTCCAGAGGACGTACTACATTTTATGGCCACGGATGATTGTGGATCACTTCATTCGTTGAGTTGCCTTGGATGAAATAAAAAAAGTGACAATAAGCATGTAGATCTCCCTTCGATTCAGATGTCCTTCTTTAGTATTACAGTATAGTTTTGCCTATAGGCTAATGAAAAGCTAAATTTTCTACAGTTCTAGGGCGGCTCCAACGTCCAAAATACAAGCCTATCGCCGTCAAAGTGTCTCGGAGCTAAACATAAGGGTAAAAGACCAGTATGCAATTACACTAGGGTCGATTAGTTCCTCATCGAGAGGGTTGAAGTCGGACGTGCGGGCACGGTCTCTCCGGCGCGCCTCTTGTCCACAGAGTTTTGAGATCGCCTCTCTGTTTTCCCAATGTCAAAAAGGTGCCTGCAGCCACAACCCCAGGAGAGTAAGCGGCGATAGGTTACGTACAGATTGCCAATTGGAAATTAAAATCTACTTCGAAAGATCTTTCACGTGAAACCCAATTACAAGCCTCGAATACTCCCCGAAAGAGTCTTATCTGGATACACGCGCAACTATCCAAAAGACACAGTACAGAGTTCATCAGATGATCGTGCTCACCGAGTGTGAAGGGAACAATATAAAGCAAAGCAGGTTGCCCATGTCCATCCATCAAATTCAAAGCCACATAAGTGACGAGCAGTCCTGCATAAAGTTCAGAAATTGCGCATCAATGGCATTTACAGGGGAGCCAGAAAGAGGCATCAAGTGCCAACTGACAAGTCCCTCTGGAAAAAAGTGCAGATCTTGGAGAAATGGACTATTGCTGTTGCATTAAGACCGAAATTGGAATCGATGTCCGGAGCTTCTCATACCTAGACCGTAAGCAATCATTGCCCACACGAAGTATCCTTCTTGAATCTTCTTTTTTGCCAACATATCATACCTGCAGAAAAGGAAAAGGCAACACCCGATTCCATTTAGTTAAGAGTCAGAATCAGTACAAGCTAGTTGGTTCACTTTATAGCATGACTCGGAGAGACACAAGTGAGCAATTATTATAAAGAAACAGATATTACTTTAAACAAACAGAAACTAGTTGCAATAACATGCAAGCTTCAGCTTATGAAGTTGACAATCGAACCTAAGTGAAAACACCACTAGCAGACCGGGTAAGATGATATCTCCAAATCCAATGATGCTATAGCCACCCCAAGGATCAAAAAGTCGTGGAATTTTAAGTAGCATGGGGATCCCATCCTCTCCACTCTTATCGCCACGTGCAACCTGCACAGGAGGAAAAAGAAAAGTCGATCCAGTTAACTAAATATATTCATCTCGTGAAGGGAAAAACTGAAATTGCAAAAGTTAACTCAGTTGAAATAATGGAAGCGACGGCAGCTAGATTGGAATTAGACTGCCTCGAAAGAGAAATGAAAATAGGGTTTCTCTTCAAGCTATTCAAGCACTAAGGAAAATTGGTTTGTGCCGATGGTTGGTCCGCAGTGGGGAAGGAGTTAAAAATCTGTCTACTAGACAAGAAGACAGAACAATACGGAAGCTCGTAATTTGGCTTCGAGTAACAAATTTCTGAGTGTCACTCCACCCTAGGGTTTATGTATCTTGTCTACTACTGAACACAGGAATTTGCAAAAGTTGATTTCCATCAGCCCGAGGAGGGGGAATTTACTTGTCATAGTCCAACTTGCTTCATGTGAAGTGAAGCTTAATTGCTGAGCAGCTAGCACAGACCATACTTGATTACCATGTCTTTTAGTGGATTTACATTTAGTGAGAATCATGAGAAGAAAAAGAAATTTGCCAACTTGTATTTCAGAAAATTGCCCATTCCATCCCCAGGTCAAGATTGCTGGCCTGCCCTGAAGTTAACAATCCCATTAGCCTGAGCCAAGCATGTAAAGAAAACTCCTTCCAGCTAGAGATGTGACCTGATTGGCAGTTTTCTTGTAAAATAGGTCATGTACTTCACTTGGTTCAGAGCAATCTTAGTTTTCTCACAAGGGCTATAGGAAAAGCGATCTCAAACAAGCATACAAGCTTGAGAAAGAGTTTGCTTACCACTATCATCACACTCTCTTTGAACCACCATTTGGAAACAAATACCCAGAAGATGTCATACAAGAAAGCACAGCTGAGAAGCACTGTTCCAACCTGTTCAATAAAAGAGCAAGAGATTACTTAAAGGCACCTTCATCTGCATTTTCTTTGATACATAAAAGCACTAATTTTTTTATGAATCTTCATAGACATATAGACATCCTTCTATATTGACGGCAGAGCTTTCTGATGCTTGTCTGCCAACTTCAATGCAACACTTTGTGCATCCTGTGATTACAGGAAAGGTCTTTCCTAGCAGATGATATAAAATAAAAGGCAGAGATATTCCAGATAGATTTAGAAGAAAAAGAAAATCTCAATAGAAAATAACTGGATTATCAGTAAACCTCTCAAATTATACAAGTTCTGACTGCTATATTCTCATCAACAATAGCTTCCAGTGATCACCTTGAGATTTGGTATGCGAACAATCTGAAGAACTGTGATTATCAAAGTAATTCCCTAATTCAGACAAGGAAAAGGCAACATTAGGTGGTCTCTTTAATCTGGATACAAATAGTCTCTTTTAAAATAAAAAGACAACGAAGATAGAAGAAAAGGCAAAGCATTATATCTTACTGGATCAGAAGTAATAAAAATAAACTAGGCAAAAAGAATATAGCATAACAGCAATTAGATTACATCTCAACAAGAATAATATATTAACAAGCAGCAATTTTAACAATCTTAATTCTTCAGGATTCAAATGACTGAAGGATTCGCCCATATAAACAAAAGCTGCCATAGGTCTCCTAAGAAAGACAGGGACGTGCAAATGACGCCTGTGTCCATGTCAACTGTGTAACAAGTTACCTTAAGGAAAATACATTCAGCTCTTAGTGGAAAAAGAACCTTAGATATTTCTTCCCCTATCATTCACCAACTTTTACTCAACAAATTATCATTCTAGGACCTTTCTCACGGACACACTGAATAATTTTCAGCTAATACATTCACAAGCTTTTGGATACTCCAGCTTAACAAGTATGATCTGAACTGATTTTGACAGCTGTCTGCAACAGCTTATGAGTTCTGCTGATTCCATAAATTGCCATGATCTCCTTAAAAACAGATCCTATTTTTTCGGAATTCTCGGCAACTAAATATCTTATTTCACTAGGTTATGTCCTCAGATATGGACCTTGTCCATACTTCGTCAAAAAATGAATATGACCAGCACAAACACCACAAAAAAGCAACGGTAAGAGAATTTTACCCATAGGTCAAACGCCCCAAGTACATAAATAAGTCAAATAATGCTATAACAATGTAAGGAAGCAAAAGAAACAGTGAGGTGACTGCAATTTTCTTACAAGTATATCTTGACCTATCCACGCAAAGGACACACGGCGGAAAACTGCCCAAACGACAGCAAAGGCTATGCAGAATGGAGAAACAGCCAAAGTTAGGTGTGAAACGGCTCCAAAGATGGGTAACTTCACGAATGATTGCGCAGGATTCTCAAACCATCTGAAACTAAAATTTTTTGAGGTCAGTCAATAATATTAGAAAACTTGGTCTAAATACTTTTCGACATGATAAAAGAAACAGAAGGCAGAAAAAGATGCTTCAGTAAAAGTGATATCAATATCCAGAAAAGTTGACATTCATCGTACTTTATTTCAGCTTTTACATTCATAGTGGAAAAAAGATATGGCTCAAAAAAGCACCATTCACCACTACTTCATTTCAATCCTATAGGACATCTCAACAAGTAATGCTTGTTTTAATGATCACTCATAAACTGTCACTCATTAGCCCAAACAAATCAATAGCCTTGGGGTAGTGAGATAGTTTTATGAACTCAGAATATCAGGGTACTATATGTCGTGAGAGACAAATTCTATTATATAGGAAGCACACTCAACAACTCCTTTCAATCTCAAACATTTACCCATAAATTCCGTTAAAATCCATGCCTTCCAATTAGATGAAGTGTAATAATATACCCATTAATGATCGACAAAAGTATAAAGCAATCCTGTGCATACCTTGCATCCCAAATTTGAATTTCTATCTTCTCATCACATAACCATGCAAATTTTATTTCTCAAACCCACAAATGACGCGTGCTCTTTGACTAGTACATAGAAAGCAAAACTTACATGAAAGAAGAGCAAAATAGGTATCATTTATATATCGTTTTCCTTTGGCTGGGCATCGCAGTTATGCATAACTTAGCAAACATTGTGCCAGCATCAACAAGGAAAGTGCACTTGTCTTTGAAGAGTAGGAGTAATAGAAAGGTTGTGTTATGTATGAAGATATTTTGTCACTAAATACTGATTGATGACAATATAAGCACATATGTAATATCAAAATCTGAAAAATTATATACCACGAAAGTAAAGCCACCAAACAAGTTTGAAGACCCTGCAACCATAGACACACTGCAATGTTAAATATTGTCACATAAAATGAGTAAGAGGCAAAGGCAAACTTAAAAAGTTCATGGTTCTATCTGTGACTATTTTTTGAAGGACTTGCTGACAAGCAAGCAAGTTGTCAACCAGTCAGTTACAGCTAGACTGCAATCACCTGGATCCTCAACTGATGTACACTGTTCTAGATCTAAACAACACATGGAGAATGTTAATACATGTACTATATTCCATACGTCTTGCTCAATGTCTCTAGAAGCAAATATGTTCAGCATATAGGAATTAAAATGCACATCTCTAAGTCAGTCTATGCACCAAGACAATGGAAATTTCCCAAGGAATGCCAACATCCCAACTTCTAAGAATTCATGCTTTTATATCTACGGTCATTGCCACAGGACATGGTGCCTGACAGGCGACAATTACTGCATGCAAGGAACAAGTATTAGAGGACTTGTTCTTTCATTACTATTTCCTTCCAAAAAACAGCCAAGTTTATGAAAATTCCCGAGCCAGCTATTATGTTTCTTTCCTGGGAAATGCTGCAAAAACATGAACAGAAAAAAATTGCCAAATAAATACTCATACAGAATGCACATGAGAAAGAGAAAGCGCACCTCTACTCCACCAATGCAAAACAGAACCACCAGAACCTCAATAAACCAGTAAGACATCAGTTTGTACAGCATGACCAAGAAACATGAAGCAACTACAACAAAGAGAACAGCCGACGTCGTGTTTATGTCCACAACACCACTGGAACCAATGCCTTCAATTTCTATTGACTCGTCAGAGTCATCCTGCCATTGTTAAACTCTATATCAATTTAAATAGCAATTACAGAGATATAGGTCCTTTTGTTCTTGAAACCCAAGGCCAGAACAATTAAAATAGAGCTAAAAACAACTGTAATGTAACCTTCAGCAATTTCTCAAGCTCGACAGCTGCTTCTCTAGCACTCCTTGCAGACCAATAAGAAGCAAATAAGATGGTCCCAACAGCCATAAGCCATAAGAACACTTCTGCAACGTCCACTAATGGACGCCGTGGGGAGTATAACTGCACTGAGACTGAAAAAATATCGTACATCATGTTCGCTGTTGCAAGAAAGACAAAATGCTGAAGACAGAACAATACAAAATGGAGATTTGTTACACCAATTTATTCGTTAAAAAGAAGATTTCGGCTAGTCCAAACTTTTCTGCATAAGTACGTGCTCTCAAGATATATAACTTAGGGTATAAGCCTCTCTGGACATGTATTTCACTTTAACTAGACAAAGATACACATATTACACACCATTTGTATTCGTGTTTATAAGCTTCTCCAAGTTTGCGCCAGCATCTTGTGGAAGCATGACAGCCGGAATGCCAATCTCGACATCTGTTTCATTCGCTTCGCAAACCATCTTGAAGAGTTCTGCACGTCATGGCCAACATCAATAGAACATTAGATTCCGTTCTCTTTTCTTCTTTTCATTTCGCAGAAGCAAGTTCATGTGATTGGAACCATAACAACTGCACTCAATTTACTTGATAAAGCAGATAAGTATATATTGACAATCACCATGATAATGAACACTCATAAGGAATGAGTTCACGAGTCACATCATCCAGTGACAAGTCTATCTTGAAGTATGACAAGGAGTTAAAAGAGGGAGAAAAGGGAATTCTCGATGAACTTTTGCTCATTAAACTTATTTATTTCTGTAAGGAAGGAGGAGACGCTTGAATTCTGAGATTACGGTGACTCATGAGTCTCTTCTGAATGTTTGAAGTGACAACATTATTATCAATTAGTGTCTATGATATAGCATCTTTCAAAATTGCAATCTCATCACTTCAAGCAGGACAACCTAATTTTTGAACTGTTGTTTATCAGAAAAGGAATTTATGATAATACTTAACAGGCAGTATCCTTTCCATGCATATTGTGCGTAGGATTAGCTAAAATGCCACCCAAGAGGTGGTTCTAGACTGCCAAAAAGTTCAGTTAAGCGAATCCTTTATCCACTGTTAATCATTAATGACATGGCAAGCTCAGCACATATAAGCAACTAGCGATGCGTAAACATTACACCCCAACAACTAAAAGTTCACACAAATACCTGTACGGTTGTTTATAATGAGTATTGCAGTTGCACCAGCATTTTCAGCAACATTTGACTTAGTTGTGAAACTGCAATTACCTCTATGCACCACAACGACCTCCCCTTTAAGCTATGAAAGAATTTACATCAATGAAAATCAGTGAAAGCATTCACATTATATCTGGAGTTTTCTATTCAGATTCAGATGGTTCAAATAGATAAGAACTTAAACATAGATATGTCAATGACTCGCAGTTCACAACAAAGAAACGAACCTTTTCCTTGGGCATGCTACAAAAATCAGGAGGATCTGCCATTATAATTCTAGTATTGCTGGCATGTTTCTCTTTTGATTCTAGTGTAAGGCCGAATCGAGCACCAGCACCGACATACTCAATGTCTTCAACACCATTCACCCAAGTAGGAACTTTCACCTATCATCGCACCATGGAGGTAAATGTCAGTTTATATAACCGAATCAATTGCCAACATGAAGACCATGACGCCATTATCAAGCCCAACGAACTCTAGATGGAATAAAAAAGCAATCCAACAAATTCTTCTCAATTATTTATCCTCAATGACTATATAAACTATGCTATGTGATGATCACTGTTGCCACAGTGAATTGACCATAAACCCCTAAGTGTAAGGAATAAAACATGATATGGCATCCAAATGTTCAGCTTCCTTACACAATCAATTTTAATCGATTCCAGTTAGCAAGCAAAATGACATAAAAAGAATAAAGAAAGCAATTATTTTACACATAGATAGTCAAAAGATCATTAACCTAGTCCATGTGCTGAAATGGAAAGGCTAGAAGCCAACAAATGTAGGAGAAACCTTAAAATAAAATAAAATAAAAATCATAAAGCTTGCGAGTTTATGTGAATCCAACAATAAATTGTGTAATCTATCAGCCCCTACAATAAGTTCAGGAGCATAGAAAAGCATATTAGACGAACGTAGGGGGAAAAAAAGATCATATGTAATTTATCCTATTCTAGTCATCTAGAGACTGTCATGCGAGTGCAACTAATTGCTTTTGGTTTAAATTAAGGATATATCTAACCCTGAACAACCTCAGTGAGCACAACTAAGCATTGAAGAGATCAGAATATATTTAGCAGAGCTTCTGATGTCCAAAAATGCTAATCCATTCAGGAAATATCATCCTCAATCACAGAGAATGGGGAAATATATCTTCCCACGATCAATTTAACCAAGACGACTCTCATCACCAAAAAATGCAATCAGTGGGAGAAAGCATCCCAAGAAACTCCTTGAAGTCAACTCTAGCAATTTATCAACCATAAGGAATTAGAATAACTAAGGCTACTTCATCCTTAGCACTGGGCAAAAGTTCTGAGCACTACTAGAGAAAATCCTAAATCAATTTACCGAGAGCAGCGTCAAACAAACTCAGCACAACATCTCGACTCAAACCACTAATTGCATCCGCTCCATATCACCTTCCAAAACTAATCCGTCACGTCAAATGACACAAGCCTTGTGCTAATACTCCACGACACCTAAATAAAACGGAAAGCCTTTCCTCTCCCTTCCTTTTCTGCTTCTCTAATCCCCTCACTTCCTCAGCGATTAGACCAAAACACCAAACGAACCAATCACCAATCTAATAACGGCAGCAGAAACCTTGACCGAGTCACCACCACGACACTACCGCAGCGATCGTCCTCGACTCAGCTCCGACCAAAGCCAACCGCCTAAGCCACAAACTCACAGGCTCGCTTCTTCCTCCTCTCCTCCATTTTTTCCAGCGCCAACGACCCCGAGACCGCCAATCGAATCAAAAACCAACAGGATACCGCAACAGACCGCAAGGAAGTGGCAAAAAAAAAAGCCACAAAAAAAAAGGAAAAAATCACGGAAGCGGAATCCTCAACTCGAGCTAGCAAGAAGCTAGGGTTCAAAAGTTCTACCAGGACGAAGTTGTTATCGCAACCGGGCCTCTTCGGCGCGACATCGTCTTGGTGTACGATATCGCCGGACAGCACCGAGCAGGGGCTCAAGCTCGCCATCAGGAACCACGCCACGCGGATCATCAGCTGCTTCCTCTTCATCGTTCAGAGTCCAGAGCATCAAAGGGCGGCGGAGGAAGCGGGGAGCTCAAGCTCGTTCGCGAGAGGAGATCAGAGCTCAGGCTCGGAGGGCTGTGGAGATAGGCACAGAGTTTCTAGAGAGAGAGAGAGAGAGTGGGAGAGGAATATCGTGTACTTGGAACTCTGTACTTTTTTTGTAAATAATTTTATTTTTATTTATGCTCTTTTAAAGCGTCGTTTCACACGAGAGAGGCGCCGGGTTGTAACCGTTTGTGCATTCGTTCAACCGGTTTCCCTCACTTTTTCCGCACACCGGCTTTGTCCCCCTCTCCCACCGGGGAAGGCACGCACGCGCTGGCTAGCGCGTGTGCCGCACGGGCCGACGAGGTTCGCTCATTCCCCCATAGCGAAAAGAGAGAATGGACTGGAATCGGTTAGTTGTCTATCGTGTACCCGATCGACAAGGGACGCTAGGGAATGTCGCTAATATCTTAGTGTTTAGTAAAATAAAATAGGAAAAGAAATTACGAATTCATAAGTCTATTGCACAAGACAAGAAAAGATGCACCGCCTTTCTTGCCTTGTTTTGTACATGATGGGAAGGAAACGATAATCATTTCTTAATAAGTTAATTTGGTGGATCGATAGATTGAGAACGATGAGATCAGTGATAACACGAGATTAAAACGAGAAAAGGAAGGAGATAATGCTAGGTATAGTAGAACGGATCTACAAAAACAATTCAAAAAATGGTGCGGTGCGTCGAATGTGGTTTATTCAATCATCATTCAAAAGCTCGCGTGTAATCCATTACATCGATTGGCATGCTGATCTTGTGTATTAATCTCAGCGTACCCAACATCGCTATCTGACCAGAAAAAAAACATCACTAAAAGATCGATTTCTAGAATAAAATTATCGACTACCACCATCGATAAGTCTAACCTACAGGAGGGAACATATTCGCTTGCGGATAAAATCCCAAAATCACTAATTTAGAAAACAATCGCTTCTTCAAGCGAAAATCTCAAATTGTATTTCGTCGACAAGAACACATCAGTTTAATTTTGAATTGTTGGACTTTCATCAATTTTTGCTAATTATCGAACAGCTGGCTAATAAAAATATATATTAAAAAAAATTCAAAAGCATGCAACTTATTAGTCATGAATTGTGAAAGAATGGATTGGGGAAACAATCCCTCGAATTGATGGTAACAACTAATTAAAGCCGAGTAAATCTCACTTCGACTCCACTTTGCCAGGAATAGAAAGCAAGTCACCAACCGTACCGACCCCCGGACAGCGCGTGAGGACCTTATCTTCTTCCCAGAGGTGACCGGCTACTCCCTCAGCAAGTCAAAAGTGCCCGTATATGGCCGTACAGATAAAGCCGTCGGGAATATAAATAATGGCTCCCAGGGGAGTTCTGGTGCTTCTCGGTTCCACCACGCAGCCGTGAGCCCGCTCGCAACAACCCCCCGGAGTCAAAGTCAATGGGTCCCCTCTCTCTCTCTACCTCTTTCCCGGGTTTGACTTCCTCCTCGGTCGGGCTCCTCGCGTCGCGACACGTCATCGGCGTTCCGTGGGCTCGGCACCAGGTGAAAATCGGACAGGCGTTGAGGAGTATACGGAATTGGAAAGCAGAGATGGCGGGGCCCACGCGGAGGCTGGTGTCAGCTGTTCACACATGGAAGGGGGGGCCGTCGCACAAGTGGGAGGGGAGGGGCTCGCACGTGTGCGCTTGCTTCGTTGATGAGGCAGTTCGCAGGTGGCCTTTCGCGACGAGATAATTGGCCTTTTCTTCTTCTTTTTTTATTTTTATTTTTAAGTACGCTGGGCTCTTATCCAGTTTGGGCTCAAGTGCGTCCAAAAGAACTGATTTGTTTTTTTTAACAGGTCCGAATTTATTATTCGCAAAAGGTTAATTTAATGAAAGGGAGAAAAAAAAAAAATTTGGTGTCACCGACGCCAGCTCGAATGCCACGTGGCAGACCATCGACAAGCCGGATTGCCAGGCCTCATGCCGCGCTGCCACGTGTCCAGCTTTCTACAGGTCAATCTGTCGGGTCTCGTGCGGTCGCATCGCACATATCCTATTTTGTCTAAATCCGAAACTCCCGAGTTAATAATATTCAACACGTAATTTATATCATGATTTTATGAAATTTGGATAACATTTTATATTTTGGCGGAAGAGTAGGAAAATTACTTTTTTGCTTTTGTCTAGGTACGCGAAATTACTACCATAACCTCGTGTCTCTTACGTACATCACTCCTGCTCCTGGAATGCATATGTACAAGAAAACGCCACCAGAGCAGCACAACTTTTTACCGAGACTTTGGCGTTTGACAGACCACATTAGCTTCAATTGCTCTGAAGCCATTCTTGAATAGCTGTCCGAACGATCCTATTCGGCACGAGATTCAAGTTTTCGAGCAGAAGGTTCGTCATGGGCGAAGTGTTGTGGTTGTTCAGCCACTCCCTTATCGCCTCTGCTTCGTACGTATGGCCATCCGCGGCCACAAGAGGGTCTTCCATGATGTCCTGCAAAAGGCAATTGTCGGACTCAAAAGTCTTTTCAAGAATCCAAAATGGCGAGGTCACGTTTGCCGCTCCCTTATATATGAATTGGATCACAAGGTGCCAGGACAAGTTCTGTTTCTGATGGATCAAACTGATCCGGTATGACGAGTTCCGTCACATTTTCTCCTGTAAGACAATTAAGGCGAGCACGTACTTTCCAGCCGTGTTCGGCTCGTGAAGATGAGCATAGCCGCTGACTATCTCAGAATGAAAGAAGTAGCAACTTACATGTTTTATTGGACAAAGGAAATACGAAGGAGGCTGGGTACGCTCTTCACCAGGAGAATGATCAGACGATGAGGATTGCCGAGTACGCTCTTCAGGAGAAGAACGATCAGATGATGACGCTTGTTCACATAGTGTTTGGGTCTGTTCAAGCAGTGGCCACACCTCTGACCGAAGATCTGGTTGGTTGCTAATATCTATCGCACAGCAACTCAAAGCAATGCGTGCCAGCTCTGTGACCTGCTCAAGTGGCCATTGCCCCGCTGTTTGATCCAATGCGGCATCCAACTCATCATTTTCCAATGCAGTTTGCACAATCTCGTCTAAATTCAATGCCGCTTGACCAGTAAGTAACCGCAATAGCACAACCCCAAATGAATAAACATCTGACTCAGCAGAAAAGTCTCCTGTTGTACCGGAACTAAAAGGTGCACCATGTGATCCAAACTTGCTCAGTTTAGCCACAAAGTTGGCATCGAGAAGAATATTTTGGGGTGTCAGATCACTGTGAGCTATCCCATGAGGTTCAAAGGAGTGCAAGAAAATAAGTGCAGCACATGTGTCTCTACATATCTGTATCCTTGTTTGCCATGATAGGGGGGCAGCGTTTAGCCGGTCTTCGAGGTTACCATTTGGGAGATACTCATAGATGAGAGCCCAAGCTTCCGGGCAAACCCCAATGAGGGTGACCAAATTTGGATGCCTCAACATGCTCGCAATGTGAACCTGAAACGGCAGCCCAGAATGGCATGAGTGCCTACTTCAATATCTCAGTAAATAAAACAGAAAATTGAGTAAAGCCTGTGTAATCACATCTCTTTCAAGAAATATAGTCATATTCACCTGATCTTCAATCTCTTCAACTTCTGCTCGAATAAAACAACAAAAAGCAAATGTCCTAGCAAATTTACAATTTAGTTTACATGTTCTAAAAAGTTGCAAGCAATCACATAGGCATGCATATGCGCAAAGTCCGAGGTGTCCTTCAACGATTTCTTTAGATAACTTTTTAGCACCATCATCCACAGATAATCTCATTCAAATTGGCGGGTATGCAATTTTTGAGAAATACAATTAAACTATGACTACCTCACCTCCTGATGATACTGTGATGGGCCCTGTGAGCTATCAGAACGCATCATCTTTATGGCCACTCGGGTATGACGAAGAAAACCTTTATAAGTGCTTCCATAATCACCTTCCTCTATTATTGTGGAAGGATGGAGATTGCCCGTAGCTTCCTGAATTTCTGAGAAAGAAAACTTGGTAACGACTTCCTGATCCTGCCAGTTCAAACTTGAGGGTTCACTCGCTTGGTTTGCTGAGAGCTCCTCATTAGCTTTAAGTGCATTTTCGAACAGCATTTGTAAGTCATTTTTGTCATTCTCGATCATTCTGCATCTCTCCCTTTCTTTCTCTAGCATCTCCTCAAGATAAATCCTCCGACTTAATTCCTCGGCGTGTGAGTTCTCAAGCGCACCAACCTGTAAATAGGCAGTGACATTGGAAAAATCCAAGAAAATAAGTAACACTTCCAATACTGTATCCAAAATTTTTGCGCAAGTCATAAGATTGTTGAGAGTAGAAGTTGATGCTTTAATAGCTTCAAATCATCTAAATTAATCCTTGACAAAAAAAGGAGTACATCGGTGTAAGGGACAAACTCTGCTCAAATGGTAGAAATAATGTCAATGCTGCTTTAAAGTTCCAACTGAAAAGGAATCGAAAGGTTAATTAATCTTCCAACCGAGTTTAATTCATTGTCCGTACATTTTGCACTCTGTAATCTAGATTTTAGGTTTCCCAATCCACACTTGGACTGATGGTAACAATTTAGAAACTAAAATGAATATCCAGTATCTTCACCATCCACTGCACCAGGAAAAACTCCCAGATTATACTGTTCCCTATTTAAAACGTAGCCATGGCAAGCACCAGACTAGAAATTGCCAAAAAAAATTAAAAGAACTCATGGTGCCTAGTTGTTAACATATTTAAACATAGGAATCATCCTAAGATTTCATATAAAGAAGTTTACTTTGCGCTTAGCCTCAATCACAGCTCTTTCAGCTTTCTGACGGCAAATCAACTCTTCGAGTGCCTCCCTTTTTGCCTTTGTGACCTCTGACATTGTTCTGTCAAGTTGTTCACAGAGTTCCTCACCGTTACTTCTTTCCTGTTGGGAAATATTTATATATTTGGGTTACGCTACCTATGAAACCAGCTAATTAATTTGATATAAGAATAGCCGAATAAAAGAGAGGTTTTTTTCCTTACTGCTGCATTAGATGGAGGTTGATGAACAGCAGGCACCGAATTTGTTTTTGAGCTGCGGTCACTACTTTCAAGACCTTCAAACTGAACCAAAGCTAGATTATCTACAACTTCGCTAGAGTCAGATGCAGAGTTATCTGAACCTGGAGTACTCTGTGCAGATTGAACATGGGAGCTCCCTGGTCCAGACAGATAAGAGGTGCTTGACCTACTTTCCCTGACATTCAGGTTTAGCAATTTGCATTAGCTTCATAACATATTCACTTTAAGTCGGTTGGAAGTTGTAGAATAAACTTAAGCAGCTTTCTGTAATATAATCCTACATGGCGAGGCCCTACTTAGAGCCAGGTGCTAAATTTATATACCAAGTCAACCCATAAGTTTCTTCTGGAAAAAATTTAGAACTCAGGAAGTTTGGTCAATAATATAAAATCGATCTAAGTACTTCCAAGAAACACAGAGATGGATTCAAAGCCCTTGATTCATCCCCATAAGCCGATTGGACAGGAAATGGGGCTCGAAAAACCCAATTTCTGATACCATGTTGGACATTATACCAAAAAATTAATAATAAAGCACCACAATCAAATGCGCTGAATGAATAGGTGAACAGCTTGACTGCTCAACTCCACAAGATATCTAAATGTCTTGCACTGAAAGTTCAGCATGGTTATGCATACCTCAAGTAAACTGGATTGCCTCTGCAGATAAACCAAATTTCACAGGATGGATGAGCATGCTGGTTCACAAACATTGCTTTTGTAGATCTAAGCTGTGCCATGCCCCTACAGGTTCAACATTTATTTCAATAAAGGAGTGAATATGTAGCATTCATCTCAGTAAAACATTTTGTACTCAACTCCAAAATTACATCAAGTAACACAAGAGCTTGAGCTAAGTAGCCATCATAAAATGGGCAGACTTTTACCATAAGCAGTAGTAAGAAAAAGGATCAATAAACAAACAACAAGCCAAACTATCCACTCAATGGATAAAAGAACTCATAAATAGATCTCTTTCTGGCCACTCTGTTAGACATATTAGTTATTTAGAATCTATGGGCGGCCAAAATTTTCAATGCAATGGTTTCTGCTCATTCACTGACTCATTTAGCAGTATATGAGAACCTATGCAGCATTTGTCCAAGATTTTGCATGCATTAAAGCATCAGTGACACCAGTCAAGTGAAGAAAACATTGCATCCCAAAACAAAAACCTCCGTTGAATCCGCAATTCAATGAGCATTAATCAGTCCACTATTGCGAATAAAGATAAGCCATAAGATATTACTCAATATAGTGACAATTTGCCGCTGCTCCCATAACAAGCTTCCTGATGCAATGCTGCTCAACAAGTTCCACAATCCCTTGTCCAACATCCTGCATCTCAGCATATATTTTCATCAAAGAAACCTGGCAAAGGAAGCAGCATTTGGGAAGCACAAGTAACAAGAATCTGGACTAAGTAATAAAAATAATGTTTCCAATGGTTCGATTGTATTCATTCTCAAGATTCCTTTCTTGGTGGCAAAATAAGTACTGACAATCTGGAAGGAAAATATTCCAGTAAAGGATTTGCTTTCAGAAACTTCCCAATGATGGACTCTCATAAGGTTTTTTAAATGTATGATTGTCCACAATTTCCACTTAGATATGATAGCAAACCTTCTCAATATCAAAATGTTCTCATCTATAGAGAGTGCTGACAGAAATCACTCTACCTCACTAGTTTATATTTTCTAAACCATTTAATATAAAAGGAACCAATGGCAATAGAGTCCGCCGAGAAGTCAAGACAATCAGTTCGAGATCAAAAGAAAACTTCTCATCTTTCATACAAACTCAATAAAGCGAGAGTTTGCTATATTTTTTCCTAGGGATAAGTGCACTAGAAGTCCAAAAATTTGTCACGAAAGCACAATTGCATCCTAAATCTTTCAGATAGTGCAATCAAGACTTAAAACTTGTCAAATTGGTGCAATGAAGTTCCCCTGTTAATATCTGATTTGGCTAGCGGAAAAGGCTGACATGGCTTATTTTATTATTTTTTCTTTCCTACTTGGTCGTTTGTTCTCTCCAAATTTTACTTTTTTTCCTCAAACCTTAATTGAACCTTAATTAAGTGAAATTAAAAAGTAAAAAAATGCTAAATGTAGCTCAAGTCAATCTCAAACCATTCAAACTCTTTCCCGAGATACAGAAACCATACAACAATCTGATAACACAAAAAGAGAAACAATCTTCAAGAAAGTGGGAAAAATCTATTGCATTTCTATGGCCTAAAGTTTTAGCCCCCAGCTCCGCCGTCTCCAGCTTCACTGGTGAGGGTCACCCATCAACTGGCAGGGCAACAGATTGCAGGCACTCTCCATGTCACACCGTGGTGGCGATCAGGAAAACAAGGACGACTCAACGTCAGTGGATTTAGTCATTGCGGTGTTATGGTATGTATGGTGATAGAGGAACGATCAGGTTTTTCGGCAAGACAAATTGGATCCATGGATTACAGTTAGAGCTCTCTCGATATACAACTACTTCAAGTAGCTACAACGATGAAGTCTCCATCTAGGACTTGGTGAGAGAATCGAACACCACATATATATAGCTCCACCGATTAACACTTCAAAGGTGAATATTAATGGGGCTTGTTTTGAGGGAATCTTCCTAGGTGCCATTGGAGTTGTTTGTAGAGGAAATCATGGCATTCTTGTGGAAGAGTTCACAAGGACAATAAGTGGTTCTATAGCTACTAGGAGTGTCAACAGTTCGGGTTTCCATGATACCTGACGGGCCCGAATCACACATAGACCAAGTTGTCGGGTCAAGTTTCCCCCCCTCCTCTCCCCCCCTTGAAATGTAAGGATATACCAAATGGTGTAGCCCGCTATGGTTGAAACCTTAGCTTTCATCAAAATGCTCTATCCTTTGTAGCATACAAGAGATGAAAGATCTTTGGAATCTGTTTTTTTTTTTTATATTTTACCGCCTTTTCTTTCTTTCTTTTTTATGTTTTAGGGTCGTACTTTTTCCACCTCCGTTTTGGCTTTTGACACCCCTTATCACCTTAAATTGACCACATCATCCCTTGTGGGTCCCACTCTCATTATTTCTTGCTTTTTTTTTCTTCTTTTTGCTTGGTTTCAATTTTACTAAGAGACAAAACTACCTATGCCCCTCTCAAACGATAAACACCGAGATCAAATGTAGGGCCCAGTCTTGATTTAAGATTAATTTTTACATTTTTTCCCTTCCTTTCTGGTTTCTTCTTTTTTCTTTTTTGTTGTCTTCCCATTTGGGACGAAATTGGCGTCTTCCAAAAAAAAGATAGTAAGATAGCTTATTTAACAGATGACCAACTAATTATAGTATTAATGAGTTGTATATTTCTTTCTTTTAATTTGTACTAGCAAACCATTATTCTAAAAATAACCTAAGCACAAATAAGAGGGAAAAGAATCATCTACCAGTTTTAATGAATGCATTTTTGTTTAATTATAACTTTATATTTGTCATTACATTAAAGTCCATGTATTTTAATTGCTCAACTTTCATTTTATTTGGTGAATCTAGTAGTTCAATTTTTTTATTTAACTTTCATGCCATCACTGCACGATTTTGTAAAAGATATAAAAAAAGTTCAAAACTATGACAAAGTCAAGTACATAAAAAATTCTAAACATTCATTATTATTATGCAAATTCAAAAGATAATACTCTCTAAATTAATATTATGTGGAATATTATCTTTACTTTGATTACATGGAATAATTAGTTGTTGATAAAAAGAAGGAAAAAAAGGTAAGCCATAATCTTAAATCAATAGTGGGACCCACAAGGGATAACGCCGTCAATTCAAGGTGGTAGGGGCGTCAAAAGCCAAAAATGAGGGGGAAAAAGTGCGACCAAATTTATTTTTTTAATCTTTTTTATCTTCTTAAATTTTCAAGAATTTTCTGATGTGGCCCTTGATGGTCATCACGGAAAGTAATAAAAAAAGTCACGTCAACATCTTTCGTCAACTGAATTGGACGGATTTAACGAAAGGACTTAATTGCACCAATTTGACAAGTTTTAGAATTTGATTGAACTATTTGAAAGTTTTAAATTGCACTTTTACTACTAGTTTTTGAATTTCCGGGCACTTATCCCTCCTTACGAAAAGAAATCCCTACACATAATTGCATATGAAAGCCACGTCTTTTTTAAAATGTAGAGAAAGATTAATCTATTCCTATAAATCTGTCGACAAAAAAATAAACTGGAGGAAACGAACCTCTGCTTGGTTACACATTTGAATGTATGCATCCAGTATCTCGTTCATATTCTGCCTTGCAAATTCTGGAGGAGATTTCACCAATTGCAAACACACACAAAAAAGTTCGTTTAATTATTACTGCAGAAGGAAAAAAGTTATAACTAGAAAGGCGACTAGCAATGCAAATCACAAATGGAAATGCTGTTCTCAGTTTCTTCAAGAGAGGGATAGGTGGTCAGTCTAGACATACAGAAAAGCATTTTTTCTCTCATAAAAAATAATGTCGGAAGCGCACAAAAAGACCGCATTTGAGATGAACACTAACATGATGCCATTTGTTCTCATCACATTCAAAATTGTATGACCACCCATCTTAGTTTGCGCATATAATAAATAAAAAACCCGCCATCACTTTTATATGGCAAGAAACATGAACAAAGTTCTTCACCAATTCAAGATTATCCCTGCTACCAGCAGACATCTGCCACAAGAAACTGCAGAGAGACCAACCTCCAAAACTGCCATATCCATATCTACCATCCCATTCCCCTTTTTCTTTTCTTTTTCTTTTGGCTTAGTAAGCAAGAAAGTTTTCTTCACAAAATTGATCAAATGCAGCTCAAGTATCCTACACAATAGAATCCATTTTACAGCAGCCTTCAACTCCTGCATATATCCAAATGCTGTTATGCGGAGCGACTACTTGTTCAAGCAATACGACATTTGGAAAATGAAATTGGCTTGACGGTTTCGTCTCGTCAACAATGTATCGAGAAAGGAACAAGAGCTCGGGGGTCAGGTCAAGGTCATCGCCCTCTAAATTCATTTCGTACATGACACCTGAACTCTGCTGCTATTCACAGAACCCTGCAATTTCGACTGACCCAGAAGAGACCCAACAACAGAAAAACAGAGACGAAGCTAAAAATTTCCAAAGAAGCGTCTTTTCAGCTCACGGGGCGCAGAAATTACCAGGTGGGTTGAGCTGACCGCCAGGCTGACGGACGTGCAGGATATAATACGTGAACTCGCCCCCGAAGTTCTGAAGTGCCCACAAGAGAGTCATCTCGCTCTCCGCGGCATCGCTCCCCACCGCGACGTACACGCTCCCCGAGACCTCTCCAGACGACGACCCCCCGTCCCTGCTCGCCATCGTCGCGGCCGAGAGCTTCGAGCTCGGACGGCGATCGCGCGCCGCCGACTTCCCCGCCGGTTGAGCTCGAGCAGAGGCACGGTGTGGGCGCGCGTGCGTACCGAGCGGAAAGGGAAAGAATCCAGTAACGAAAGAACGCTTCGCGCTCTCCCTATATATCTCTCAGTGGTAACTTGTGAAGGAAGGTCCATTGAGAAAGAACTTTGGAACAGGGAGTTCCTTTTTGGCAAAAGTCTTGGCGTAGTCAATGGACCGTCGCTTTA
>BCNH02000004.1:20680628-20693205 GCA_001662345.2 Metrosideros polymorpha var. glaberrima | reverse complement strand
TATTCTCTTAACCCAACGAAGCCCATTTTCCCTAATTTCCCCTCTCGGCCCAACTCCGTTCTTTCTTCACCTCTCCCATCCAGCCCATCTTGCCCATCTTGCCCACCAAGCCCAGCCCTTTCGCCCAAGCCCCCCTCGTTCAGCCAAGAGAGCTCACGCGAGAGCTCGCACAAGGACGAAGATGGCGTGACCGAGGCGAGGGTGCGAGGATCGGCCGAGCTGGAGGGAGAAGATTCTTCTCTCTGCAATCAAATTCTCCACTCGACTACACGTGGTTGGCACTTGGCAGGGGGAGTCGACGGAACTTCCCTTTCGTGCCCTGTTTTTACATTCACTGCGTACGAGAGAGCGGAGCCTTCATTCGAGGCATTCTTGTTGGCGCCAATCACCATTACCGGCGTATGTGGAGCCACTGTGCCTCGTTCGTCCGTCGCCCGTGGCCGTAGACCTGTTTTCGTGAAGCATCGGGCAAGCCCGGTTCTGCCCGGTTCTGCCCTGTTCTTAGCCTTGGAAGCTCGAAGCAGGTTGTTCGAATCCGAAGCTCCATACCCTTCGTTCATCTCACGAGACACGTTTCCTGGGTCTTCCTTTCCCTAACTGGACCGGTGATTGCAGTTGGAAGTATCCCCTCGGCGAGGTAACTTCGGCCCCCCTTTGTTATATCGCGTTTTGAGTCCGACGTCCACGAATGAGTGTATGAGTAAATAACCTTGAACCGTAGCCGAATTATGATGATTCGGGCCATGGTGGTTGTTGATGTATAGATTTAGGACAAGAAAACCCCATGACTTCAGTGTTTACCTCTTTTTTCACGATGCACATAACCTGTTTGATCGAATGCCTGAGCTAAGTTTATAGAGTTTCGCCTTCAATTTCAGTTGGTTCCGAGTGTGCATCAGTACATGCTATAAGATGGAAATATCCCTTTAATCGTTGAGCCAGATTCTCTCGGTTCGATTGCTCCCGAGACCAAATCTGAACCTGCGTTTTCATTGTTGTTTGTTGCTATATTCACGGCGTTGGATAATGATCTTCCCATGGTGAGAGCACTGGTGAGGAAAGCGAACGGAGGTTACTGCCTTACTGGTATGCCTATCACCCCAAATGTGCAGTGGTATCCTCCAATGTCTATATTATCTTTGGCAAGATGTTCTTTTATGTGCTGAGATCTGTTTGGCAACGTGGTGGTCTCTGTCATTGAATAGTGGCGATTGGTGGGTTAGTGGCGTCAGTCAATGGCCGACGAGGGTTGTCGTCGGCATGGGCCGCGATATCCGGCGAAAGTCAGGAACGGCCGAGGATGAAGCTCAGCCGGAGTCTTTCGTCCATGAAGAAGGCGACGACGTTGAGTGACGGTTTTGTTACCAGGCTCACTTGTGAAGTGTTCTTGGATAGCCCATATTTGGTTATTATCGTGGGGCTAAAATTGGAAATGTGGCCCCCGTCCTTAGAGTCCAATTCGCCCTTAATGCGAACTTGGGCCGACTAAGTTAGGCCCGAGTCTTGAGGGGCCTGAGTCCAGCCCATATTCGAGCCGGGTCAAATGGCCCGGCCCGAGTCCCTGTTTAATATTAAAATTAAAAAAATTAATAAATTGATTAGGAAACGGCCATTTCTTGTTTAATTAGTGCAACACATGCTTTGCTTGTTTGATTAATGGGTGTCTTGTATGCCTAATTGCATGACTTAATTAGTTTTGCATACAAATGCTTAAATGAATGTTCGGACCCGACACATACTTTTCGGTGGGTAGATGAGAGCTTAATTAGGTGTTAACATGCTAGCCCACTGCCTTGTGAACGCAGGTGGGGGCTAATTATTGTTAACTTTAGTTAATGAATCCTTATATGAATTAGGAGGTTGTTGGGGTAATCGAATTGCTTAAGCTAGATTGTTTCCCGATTCGTAATCTCATTTGATTTGAATGAGTTTTGTTGATTGTCTGCCTTGTTGAATGAATGTATGACATGAATGATTCGAATGTCGAATGAAACAAACATTAAGATGGTGGTCGAGAGCTTGACATCCTCTGACTGTCCATGGCAGTCTAAGGTATTAGTTTAATTAGGCTAGTTTGCAATAACTTTAGGTCTTAACTAATTTATGTTTTAAAAAGTAAAATCAAGTAGATTTAAAATCACATTTTTATAAACGGTTAGATTAATCTAGATTAGTTTAGCCACCGTAATTGGTAGAATTGGGACCACTCTAAATAGGTTAGCCTCTAAATCCAAACTTATGAGGGCCCATGTCCCGAGGTTTCCAACAATGCCGTGTACATTCTTTGCTCGGCGTCGCATTGGATTTTTCCTTTGTTGCACTTAGGTAGATGCTTTTAATAGCTTGATTGTTTACGTTTCGTATCACTTCTCAATAAATTGAGGGTTTACTTATCGCACCGTTTTTCAATAAATTGATTGTTATTCTTCTTTCTACACTAGGTTAGAGTTAGTTTAGACCTTAAATGAAATGACTCGACAAAAACACTTGCTTGATCGCCTAGTTGCTTTGAGAAATTGAGACATTTAGGATCAATTGGTAATCAAGATTGCATGATCACTTAAGTAAACAACCAACTAGCTAGTGGTAACCGTAAGGGCGATAATTAGATGATTGGTGTAAACAAGTCCCTAACTCTATAATCTCTTTTTGCATCAGAATCAAGACGACATTCCCGCGTTTCGATTAGTTTCTAACGACAAGGCTCAATTCATCTTCACCGATAGACTCTTGGGGTAGATTTGTCACATGTGTACCGGTTTGAGATTTTTGGTAGCAAAAAAATTAATTTGAAGTAAATTTGTCACAAGTGTACTAGTTTAGATTTTTTTGTTGCCAAAAAATTAATTTAAAGTAAATTTGTCACCTATGTATCAGTTTAAAGTTTTTCGTGATAATAACCTTAAAATGAATCATGAGACTAAATAGGGAAAGCAATGAAAATCAAGACAAAGTGAATCTGCAGGCAATCATTTTACCGATGGAATAGTAACATCGTAACAGTAAGATTCCTCTGCAGATATGGAGACCAAGAAAGTGACGAGACGACGGAAATGCGGCACGAGCTTTTTCCCGAGGCATATAAAAGTACAGAAAGGAGAAAAGGCTACTGCTTCCACGTAATGCGTGGAACATGAAGTTTCCAATCCCCCACACCTTTTGCAGTCTTACCTCACAAGACAAGAGCGGATCCATTCCAAGTTCAGACACGACAGGCTTCAGCTTCACTTCTCTCTCTCGCTCTCTCTCTAGTTTTCATTACATGCTTCGTCGTCTCTTCCCTTTTCTTTCGGCAAGTAAAGCGGACGACTACGTAATGAAGCCGGTGGTGGAACCATAAGAAATGATCAGAGTCCCATCTTTCAGCCAATACAGCAAAAGGCTTCTTAAGTTCGCAACTTCCTTGCGTCGGATGAACGGTTCTTCCGAGAATTGAAACTGCCGGGTCAATAATATTTTCGCGATATATAAATGAGCACTCCCTCTCACATTTAAGTTGATCCTTATGCATGCGCGCAAGACGGGTTGGGGACGGAATTTTATTGACGGGACGGCCAGCGGAACGGAAAAGCAGACGGAGTAATGGGAATATCGAGCAGAAGAGAATTGAGAGGGACCGTCGGGATTCAAGCTCTCAGCCTGTGCTTTAGCAGTTAGTACTATGTTAGACAAACCGTTTTTCTCAAAACCTTCGGATATCGAGAAAATGGCCAACAATGTTATCTTGTAATAACTAAGATATAAAATATGTTGCGTGTGGTGCTTTATTGATTTAAGCTTTTGAAGCAAACAGTTTCATGCAAATAATTTCAAGTTGATATCAGAATTAAAACTCTCGAGTACACCTCTATTTACCCATTCATTGTTTCCCATTCATTATGCCCATTGAGCTTCAAAATGCTTTGATCATACAACTTTTTTTCCTCAATTATGCAACTAATCCTTACATATCCCTATATGCATATACTCGGGTTGCCTTTCTATTTTATAACACAAGATATTCAAATCTTTCGGCTCGATTAATCCCCACAAATACATGCAAATTGTAATGTCCACATGCACCGAGCAAGATTTCACTCTCCGGATAACAAGTCCTAAGTAAACGTTGTAATTTGAACAACAAGGCCACATGGCCAACTCTAAATGAAAAACGTTGTAATTCGAACAAGAGATTCGTTGAATCAAGAAATATACAGTAATTCCTAAATACACTACATCAAAAGCCAGGTTAGCCCTTTGCGATGGGTGAGCTCGGATTCCATGTTAGATGCAAGGACCGACTCGGCCTGACGGTCGATGGTCCGGTCCCAAGAACAGAAAATGTAAAAGCAGATTTACAGTCTTTGAGAAAAAAAAAAACTAAATGAGATGTGTTTTCATTAAGCTCCCGCAGGAGACTTATGTAAGAAGGGAAAACACTAATCTCCTTTTTTTTTGTGGAGCGTGAATGCAGTTTTCCTCGTACCCGCATCTCGTCGATCTTCATGTTGGATGCTTTCCGTGATAATTACACCTCTCTCGGCAAAAGCATCGTTCTCCTCTCTCTCTCTCTCTCTCTCTCTCTCTCTCTCTCTCTCTCATGGTAAGTCACAGCTTTATGAGGAAGAAGGTGGTGATGATGCTCTTTATTCCGTCAAAGTTAAGATACGCTTAAGACGAGTGCTCCTTAAGCTCGCCTCAATATTCTTCTTTTTTGGAGAGTTGAATCGGTCATAAGACGATGATTTAGTCCGCTTAATTACCTACGACCCGTCTTGTTCGCTACTCTACGCTTTATCCCATTCGGGGGCCAAAAAAGACTTAAAAGAAAAGATTGGATACTTGAAATTGAAGCCAAAACGAGGGCAAGTTATTCTCTAGTCCATGTTGGACAAATCCATGAAAATGTACATCGATATGACTAGTATGAATTGGGTTTTATGGAAATTTAGGGCCAAGTGTGTTTTTTATTAAAATTTTCATGTTTAGTATTAGAAAGTCCAATTCAAAAATTTAAGTCAATTAATGGGTGAAGAATATATGTATGTATGTATGTATGTGCGCTACATACTATCATTATGTATCTAAGCAATATGCGATTATATGTAATTAACATGTGGATTGCCTTGGCCATATAATATTTCAAGATCTTGTGGCATCGACTAAGTTAGAATGGGATCGAATACAATTATCTTGATTTTCTATTTGGTAGCGTTGACGCGGAGTGATTATCACGTGGGGTCCGCAAATTAAGTTGGAGGCAGAAAACGAATGGTGGGCTGAACTTATTTTAATTAGATCAAAGGTCTGGGGATCGTAGAGGCCTAATTGGTTTTATGTCAGAAATTTAATTTGCATAAACATATATATACATATATATATACAAATATATAAATATGTACGCATGGTGAACATGGCGACAATAATTAATACTCAGAATTGTCGAAGAAGACAAATCGTGCCCACAACATCCAGCAGTACACATGATGTTGCACATTCCATCTATTTTGGGCTTGTTGAAAGGCTCTCTCTCTCTCTCTCTCTCTCTAACATGGAAAATAAAAAAATAATAATGATGATGTTCTAAAAATAATGTGGGAATCAATCCCAAGCCGTGTCTAACACTCAACATTGAATTGTCAAGGGGAATACAGATCAACCATCTTTAACCATCATCTAATAAAATAACATTGATTGATCCCCCATCAACCCCACTCTCTTGATCTTCCCATAATCACCCCCACCAACTTCATCTACCATATCTATTATTCCAACCCCCAAAAAAAAATTAAAATGGATAATTTTCACACCATGTTTGATCTCTCTTTCTCTCCAAGATGTGATGACTAAATGAGATGTGATGACTAAATTGCAAAGTAGGTGATAAATACATTTGACCAGTGATTTTTGATATTTGAACCACCATTCGTCATTCTACAAGGGGCGTCTCCTTTTGGAAACTCCAGCGATGGCGGCCAGCTCAAAGAAAGTGTTGACCTCACAGCAATTCACAATATCGAAGAAATCCAGCTCGGACAGCTTTCGCTTGCACGACGAGCGAGAGAATCTTGGCTTCTTCGGCGCGGGAGGACAACGGAGGACTGCGGGGATCTTATGTTTCTCGGACGTCGGCGTTCGACAAGATTCATTGCCTTGGCCATCGTCGCTGTGGCAGTTGTCGATTTGACTCGACCGAGTTATCGAATCGGAGAATTGTTCATCTAGGCTTTGAGTGTGGATCGAGGGTAAGTTTAGGGTTTGGTGGCTGAGGACTCCGAGATCGGTGGACATGATTTTTGGGGGGAGAGAGAGCGGAGAGGGAAGAGATAGGAGGGAAGGGGTGATGATGATCTGTTTCGGGTTGTATTTATTTGTGGAGGAAATCGACACAGAGAGAGCCGTGTAAAGGAAGGGAAGAGGTCGTTGGTCATGCTTCTTCCACATTTCAATTTCTTTTCTTGGTATCATTTTTTTAATTTCACATAATGAATTTGCTCTCTTTCTTTTGTTGAATTCACCGCCGTGAAAGAATTGATAGAATTTTAAAATTCAAAATATAGATTTTGGTGTCTACTATACAATACGATTACTATAATAAAGTGTCATTGGCTTGGGTTCTCCATTTCAAGAGTATAAGCGGGTGTGTGAAATACTTAGTCAACCTGGAGGAGGATATTCTAGAAGCACTTGGAATTATGTGAGTCCAACGTTAAAGAGGTCAACTCTACTGTAGATCTTCTTATGTATGAATAATGATAGATTTACTAAGATTTCTTATTATACATTATATTTGCCAAATGAAGTGTAAAGTTTTGATTGGGTGTTTCAATTAGTGGGACCCGTGTATTTTATAATTGACTCAATCAAACAACAAATTGAAATTTGGACACACCATTTTGTAAACATGTAAGAAGTCTTAGTATCTCTAATATTAGGTGTGTTCAATGCCCAAAAAAGAAGAAGAAGCGACTCAATGAGATGAGTCGGGGCTAAATGGCCCAAACACATTTAGCATCATCAAAAAGAGTCAAATGCAGTAAAATTTTGTAATGTCTCGACATATGCCATTTCAATACATAAATGGTTCATCTGTAAATCCTCAAGTTATATGCGAAACATTTTTCATAATACGTGATATCAAAACCTTTCGGTTTCACTAGTCTTCGAAGATGCACATAATGACGGGGTGACTAAACGTGGAGCTAGCTTAGACTTGTCGTTGAAGGTGGAGAGCGGTAGTTGGGCAACTTGGGGGGCGGTGGAAAGAAAAAGGAAATTAGGGTGCGTTTGTTTCACAGAAAATTAAAATTTGGAAAACATTTTTTGAAAAATAATTACTTGTATCGCTTACAAAAATGAATGAATACAAAATATTTTCATCACACAAGTTAAGTATAATGAAAATAATTGTTGTTGACTAATTTTTCTAAACGATATAATCAATTTCTTCATTTAATATATTGTACTCAATACTGTCGACCTTTTAAGATGGTCAATTTGATACGTATACTAATCTTCTAAATTCAGAGTTTACAAACCTTTTTTCCAGTAGAAGTAAAATTTGATAACTCTTCCCTTTTTATATTTTTTGCCATCCATGGTTGAAGAAGACTTCCTACTATTAAAAAATCGGCGGATTACGGACATGGATATTGTCAAAACTTATTTAATAGGGTTATTCTTTCCTATATCTGTGGTTGAAGGAAATGTAGCCTAATTAAAAATAAGGGAGAATTTCAAAAACCATCTCTATGTTTTTTTGTCTTCGTCTCAATTTGCTCCACCAGTTTTGAAGCTCTACAATTTGAATCTCCAAAGAAAAATTCCATAGTGAAGGGACCTCTATACCCCTCTGACACATCTAAACACTAAACCCCCACTTTTCCCCTCTCTCTCTCTCTCTCTCGAAAAACGAAATGGTGCATCTTATCAATAAGAAAAAAGTGCACTATAAAATGGGATAATTTCCAAAAAAAATTCTAAACTTAGTGTGTGGCCAATTCAATTTTAAATTTTTTAATTTGACCAATTTAATCATAAATATTTTGATCATTTGCCAATTGAATCTTTTTAGGCAATTTTGGTCGGAAATCACTAATACAAAAGCCGATTAGCACTAATGTGGATAATTTTTTTGCAATTTTTCTAAATTTTTTATAATTTTTTTGGCGAGGCTCGACATCCTCAACCCTTGCTTGTGACTAGTCACGAAGGAGGAAGGAAAAAAAAGAAATTCAAAATATTTATAAAAAAGACTCAGAAAAATTTTAAAAGATGCAAAAAATTATTCACGTCAATGTCGGTCATGTCATGTAGGATGGCTAGCGTCCACATCAACAAATTTCGGCCAATACTTTGGCAAATTGCCAAAAGGTTTAAGACCATATTGGTCAGATTAAAAAGTTTAGGATTAAATTGGCATATGTACAATAAATTTAAGACTTTTTTGGTAATTTTCTCCTAGAATATAAAGCTTGAAACCTTTTAATTGGTGCATTCAAGTTGCTAACCCTTTGAAAAAGTGAAGTCGAGTTTTTTCGGTTAATAGTAATGTTTATACATATACATGGCACCGAAAATTGCCCATGTGACATTGGAAAATTTCCAATGCCTAGTAGCTTGAAATTGCAATTTTCAATATGAATTTAGGGTTTGATTGCACTTAAATAGATGTTTAGGATTTGGTTGCGCCGATTGAAAGGTTAAGGAGTCGCAATTGCACTTTCAAATAAATATTTAAGACATAATTGTACAAATTTTAAAGGTTTAGGAGAGTTAGGTTAATTTCACAAATAACATGAAGGTGCTTGTCCAAATTCTTCATTTGGGTCCCCAATCATGCTTTTGAGCCAGAGTACTAAGAGTCCATTTTGATATAAATGTAGCTGCACAGTACCTATCTTGTGTTGTAACCGTGCTATGAAACACCGTAAATTACGTGTTTTAAAACTGTAGAATCTCAAAGCTGGGGAGATAGCTTCCAAAACGCCACTCTGTGAGCTCTTGATATGTTGAGTGGTTGATTAGATTAGGGCTTTGCATTATGAATCTTATAAACAAACTCCCTCTACTATGATCTAGCAAACAATATTCGCAAGAAATATTTCAAAAAATAGTTGTTGGGTGTACCCATATAGGCACAGTTAAAGAAAAAGAGAGAGATTATCAAGCTACAGGGATAGATGGGCAAGTGTGTATTGATAACAGGCTTGTTGATGCCATTTTCAGGGCTAAGTATCAAATCATCATGATCACAAACAGCTCACCATCTATAAATCATCTTCTTTTCATTCAGACAAAAACAATTTAAAGAGAGAAGGAAAAACAAAAACAAGATAAACAAAACCCAGACCACCCAAACAAAACAGCCTCGTAAGTACTGTCTGCGTGTTCTTCCTCGGAGTCGATGTACACGTTTGTTTTCTCCTGAATTATTCAGTGTAAACAAAGCTGAGAATGTGAGATTTTCTAGCTCGAAACCAATGGCGAATTCGAAATTAATGCGCAACACAGATCGAAATGAAGATTCATTCTGTAGCAGAACTTCGCAGCGAAACCAAGATCACACAAACCAAAAAGCGACGAACAAGAACAATTTAACAAATATTGAGATCCCAAACTTTCCTCCACATCGTAAGAACCTAGATCAGAGAGAGAGAGAGAGAGAGTAGTTTAAGAATCTCTATGTACTTACATTCAGCAACATCTGGTCACGAGATTACACTGTTTGATATTCGATATAAACAAATTGGAATCACGAGTGATAATAACAATTTGCCCAAGAAAACTGAAAGAGAAAGAGGAGAGAAGAATTAATCAGAGAATTGCGGCCACGACGCCCTTACTCAGGTGCCTCCTCTTCACGACCGCCCCGCGAGCCTTGTCCCTCAAGCACAGAGCCAGCTCACAGCTCCGGAAGAAACCCTCCACCTCGTCGCGGTTCGCCGTGTCGAAGAACTCGTGCCTCCTCTTCCGCGAGGGCGTGGCTCGGGGCTTCCGCGGCGCCGGCGGGCATGTCGTGGCAGCCTGGATCCTGTGCTCGCTCGACGTCGGGGTCCGGCACTCGCTGTCGTCGCTCGCGATCTGGATTGCACCCGCGTCGCCGCTCGACGCCTTGTCGTCGACAGCGGCGACGGAAGAAGAGGGTACTCTGATCTTGGGCAGTTCCAGATCTGGAGGCATGGTGGAGGGAGATGGAGAGAGAGACGTTTCCGCTTTCATGGTTGAGACTGTGTGTGATCTTGAGGTTGCGTATAAAAAGAAGTCTCCGAGAGAGAGAGAGATGATGATGACCTGGATTTGTTGTCCTAAAAAGGTTGCTTGCTGGGGCACATCACTCCCCCTCTTACCTCAGATCAGAAAAAATAATTATCAAAATTTAATACAAGCATCCTTTCTTTTCAGCTTTTTCTTGGAGCTTCTTTATTTCTTTCCAATTAGGAATCGTTTATGATCACGAGATTGCGATTTGACGTTACATGGTTCTTCTAGCCTTTTAGCTTCGGGAACTTGGGATTCACCAGCTGAAAAAAAGAAAAAAAAACAAAACTCGAAGGTGTGTGTTAAGTTCCATTTTTCTTTTTATTTGCATTTACCGATGATATATACATTCAAAGCGTATATGATTTGTAAGGACATAATAAAATTAGTATTCTATAGAGAGAGAGAGAATTTACGTACAAATTTCGGGCAAATTTGTGTACAAGGTTTGAACTTGCTCTCTCACATATTCATTATCGTACGTATATATATAGTATGAGCCATCTTTAAGGGTTAGTTTAAAAAGCTTTTAGGGAAAAAGATTTAAAAAAAAAGAAAAAAAAAGATTGGTATTGGGCAGCTGTGGGTTTATTCTTAATATCCTTGGCATGAAGCTAAAATTGGTTAGATGGTCCATGCAAGGAAGAAGTGCTATAAGAATTGTTGATTGCCACACTGGGCACTTAATTAATAGATTAATTAATTAATTGCACTTATATATGTTGATAAAAAGGTAACATATATTCCTCTATTAACATGTCCTAGTAATAAATTGATCGAGGGATTAATTATGTGATGAATTTCCTGCACAATCATAATAATCATTCTTATTCGCTCTCCTTGTAGAGTCACGAGATATTTTGCACCTTCCATCCGTCGAGAAAAAGACCAAATTCCTAGCTACGCCAACGACATACGAACGAAATAGACATATATGATTGTCAAAGGGTTATGATAAATCATACGTTACAAGGAAAATCGAAATTATCGAATGCCCTAAGATTTTCAAAGTTATATATAATTTTTATTTCCTGGAAATGAATTGGACCATCAACAAAAAAAAAAACCTCGCTTACAGCATTATTTTGCACGCAGCTTCGAATCTGAACGAATCTATCTACTTAGGATACGTCTGTAAATACTTTATTTATTAACCTAGTACCAACTAAAACCTACCCATCAATTAATAGCATCTAATTTCTCTGCGGTAAATCTCAGAATGTTTATCCAATGACAGTTGATTTGGTGAAAGAAATAATCATATGTCGGTACGGCCTCTGATGTAATAGAAAATCGTTTCCACTCAACTACTCTCTTCATAAGTCTTGATACCTAAAGACTAGTATGACAAGACCCGCAAGGGTGACAATAAACTAAGCAAGATCTTCACATGTCGTAGATGGATGCAACAAGCGGTCATCTTAGTAGTTAACTTGTATAAATACTAAATCGTGCCTTCATATAATTACTTAAACTTTTAGTTCGGTGGACAACGGTCTCACAAAAATGTTATGTAAATAACAATGGAATGATCGGAGTTCTTCGAATACTCAATTAATCTTCACGAGATTTTGAAAACATTTTTCTTAAAATGACTACTTGTATCGCGTACAAAAACGAGCAAACGAAAAATATTTTTATTGTCCACGAGAATGTTTATAAATAAATTATTATTGATAATGAATACATTTTTCATTGACTAATTATTTTCAAGTGATACAAGAAACCCTTTTAAGGGAAATACCTTCCAAACGAAACTTTAAACTTGGATCCTTCGTTTAAAAAAAGAAAGACGGGATTCAATATATGACTAGACATCAGATGAATAGCTTGACATATATAACTAGTTTCCCTTAGCCGAATGACTTGATTATTTGACTGATCACTTTGTGTTCGAAGGTTTCGGGAGTAGGAAAACATTAGATTTAACAAAAATAATGATCGAAATGTAGATCAAAATCTCTCTCCCCCTCTCTCTCTCTCTAGAGAGGATCAACACTTTTAGCATAGGATTCCATGTCGGAGCCTCCGAATCAGCTCTATGAAAAATTAATGAATGAGCAGATCTCAGTGGGTGTGTGTGTGTGTGGATTGGGTTTACCAAATACCAAACCCGAATGACATTATTATTATTATTATTATTATTATTAAATTGAGATATGAATCTTTGCACGTGAAGTGTCTGGTTCTTGCCACCTTTGCATGGGTTTCACCGACATGAGACAAGAAAAGTGGCAAGCCCTATCCCCCTTCGTTTTTTCTCTCATCTGCTGCCCGAATGAATGTTTACTTTAACCGCCAACTGCACTGAATATCATGCTGCCTCCACATCCCAATC